>VZSF01002273.1:652292-903754 GCA_013398295.1 Chionis minor
GTGTTGCTTTTTTTTTTGGGGGGGGGCTGTTTTAAAAGAAAATATTCATTAATGGATAGCACAATTTAATAGTTCTCAACTGCTGAGGTCTAATAAACTCACTAGATCATGACACCTTCTTTTCCCCCATGCACTTTGGGGAAAAGAAAAATTAAAATGAAGAGAACAATCAGCAGAATCTGAAACAGTAGTTGCAACTTGTTATTCCAGAGCACATTAAACATGCGGAGTATTTGTGTCCAGATTTGACAATGACATATGCAGGGACCCCCTGGTGTCATCAAATTATTTAAAAAAAAAAAAGATCCTCACTGATTTCATTGATAAAATCAAGCCACAGTTACACACTTTCAAAACTGTGCTGAATTTCCCTCCACATCTTTAAGCACATTGTCTTTTAACAAGCCAGAGTAGAGCAACGGCCACCTTGATCTGAATGTGCATAAGCAGAAAGTACTCATGCTATAAAAAAATCTACAAGCATAAAAAACATGCCTCAGAATCAACAGTTGGTTTTTACTTGACAAAATACATATATTTTAAAATCCACTGTTAAACTGTAGCTTCACTACTTCCATCAGCGCTGTTAGCTCTCTAAAACATAACTGTATATCCTTGCTCATCCTGCATATGGAATGAAAAAACACTGCTCAAATAAGCAGAAGTTCAGACTGTTGGCTCAGCTGTAAATGAAACATCAAACACTAAGTTAAATATTCACATTGGAAGTAGACAACTACTGACCTAATGCCTATGCCACACACTTTGCATTAAAAAACCCAAAACAACCAAAAACATCTCAAAGCAATACTCATCTACATAAGTATTCATCCCATGATACAAACCAAGTTTAAGTATATGGATTCTACAGCACAAAGAATAATCCACACTGAAATAAGCCACATAACAAACAACAATGAAACCCCTGAATTTTATAAGTCATAATGGTAGGCAAATCCATTTTAGAAAAACCAACAAATCAACAAACAGCAACCAAACAACGCAAACCCAACACCTCGTGTGAATGTCCTTATTTCTGAATTTATATGAAATCTTTTCAGTCTTCCTAAAACACTGAGGAAAAAAAATAGAATTTTAAAGTATTGCATATACTAAATTGAGAACAAAGACATAGCGTTATTAATAGAGACATCTAAGTTGTGATAGCTGTTTCTGACTATAATTTTTAAGAAATTAAAAAAACAATTATGATGCACTGAAGTTAAATTTTTATAGCCATATATTAATAGGAAGGTTTAGGGAAATAGGAAAAAAGCTACTTAAATATGCATGTAGCTTCATTCTTGAATCAAAACCTATTCTTAATAAAGTATTTAATGATTATGCAAAACAAAGTTGATTGGGCACAGTCAAGAGAAAACATTTACAGAGAGTAATCTACTGAATAACAATGCATGCATGATGACACAAATGTTAAGGGGAAAGATAACATGAAAAATTCAGCCGTTTGATAAAGACTGCATCACATCTAGCTAGGAATCAGCCAGTCAGCTCATAGACTATTTTGAAAAATGGCCAGCCATTTTTGCATGGAAAATAGTCCTGGTTGTTATTATGGACTGACCTAGAAGGAAAAAAAATTCTCTGGACCCATATGTTGTCCTAGAGAATATGCCTGGCAGTTGCATCAATTCAGAGTCTAAACCATGAGCTTGCAGTTGCTTCAGAGTAAGAAAGCGAGGGGACAAAGTGTTCCTCACCTACTATTGCCTTATGTCACTAAAGGGAGGAGAAGGATTGGACACATGTTAGTAAACTCTCCAAGAATGTTTCTATTAGTTCATAGAATCACAGAATCATCTAGGTTGGAAGGGACCTTTAAGATCAAGTCCAACCATCAACCTAACACTGCCAAAATCGCCACTAAACCATGTCCCTCAGCAGCACGTCTACCCGGCTTTTAAATACCTCCAGGGATGGTGTTTCAACCACTTCCCTGGGCAGCCTGTTCCAATGCTCAATAATCCTTTCAGTGAAGAATTTTTTCCTAATATCCATCCTAAACCTCCCCTAGAGCAACTTGAGGGCATTTCCTCTTATTCTATTGCCTGTTACTAGGGAGAAGAGACCAATATCCACCTTGCTACAACCTCCTCTCAGGTAGTTGCAGAGAGAGATAAGGTCTCCCCTCAGCCTCCTTTTCTCCAGGCTAAACAACACCAGGTCCCTCAGATGCTCCTCATGAGACTTGTTCCCTAGACCCTTCAGCAGCTTCATTGCCCTTTTCTGGACATCCTCCAGCACCTCAGTGTCTTTCTTGCAGTGAGGGGCCCGAAACCGAACATTTGAGGTGGGGCCTCACCAGTGCTGAGTACAGGGGAACAATCACTTCCCTAGTCCTGCTGGCCACACTATTCCTGATACAGGCCAGGATGCTGTTGGTCTTCTCGGCCACCTGGTCACACTGGTGGCTCATGTTCAGCCAACTGTCAACCAACATCCCCAGGGTCTTTTTCCGCTAGCCAGCTTTCCAGGCACTCTTCCCCAAGCCTGTAGCAATCATAGGGCTGTTGTGAACCAAGTGCAGGACCCGGCACTTGGCCTTGTTGAATTTCATACCATTGGCCTTGGCCCATTGATCCAGTCTGTCCAGATCCCTCTGTAGGGCCATCCTACCCTCAAGCAGGTCAACACTCCCACCTAACTCGGTGTCACCTGCAAATTTACTGAGGGTGCACTTGATCCCCTCATCCAGGTCATAGATGAAGGTATTAAACAGAACTTGCCCCAATACTGAGCCCTGGGAAACACCACTTGTGACTGCCCACCAACTGGATTTAACTCGATTCACCACCTCTCTTTGGGCCCGGCCTTCCAGCCAGTTTTCCACCCAGCGAAGAGTACACCCATCCAAGCCATGAGCAGCCAGTTTCTCTGGGAGAATGCTGTGGGAAACGGTGTCGAAGGCTTTACTGAAGTCCAGGTAAACAACATCCACAGCCTGTCCCTCATCCACCAAATAGATCACCTTGTCATAGAAGGAGATTAGTCAAGCAGGACCCACACTGACTGGGCCTGATCACCTGGTTGTCCTGCATGTGCTGTGTAATGTGAGTTCATAAAGACTGCTTCTGAGTTTCGGAAATTAGATGGGCAGTTTCGGAAAGCAGTTTTGCAGTAAAGATTAAGAGTTCACTCCAGCACTCTTATTTACATTATTTTTTTTTTCCTTCAGAAACTGCCTTTCTCACTGTAAAAGATGCAGAATCTAGCTCTAAACGTTTAGAGCTTTAAAACTCAGACACAAAATTTTAAAGAAACATTTTTTCAGTAAAGCGAAATAGAAGTACAAAGTAATTTTCTTATTTTCAAAACTCCCTTTGCAGGATTACAACCTCAAAAAGTAGCACACATTATTCACCCTCTAACTATGCCTCCCTACCAGGTGAGACTGATACCACTGCTTATTCTTTCAGTTCCTCCAACCTTCTCATTACAAAATCATATTTTATGTGCCTTTAAAATTACCAAATTATATCTGTTGAAATGTTAAATGCTAAAATATTCTTTGCAATAATCAAGACAGTTTTCTTGATAGATAATGTCAGACAGAATAGTTCAGTCATTTCTGTTAATAAAACTAAGAAGATACATTGGTCAGACTATTTGTTACTATAATGTTAACTATTTCCTTGTTCTAAATGAGGTTAGGATTTATCATTTTATTAAGGATTTCCAAACTGCCTTTGTGAATGAAAACATCTAGGTCCAGGAAGATTCTGGGGTTTTTTTCTCCCATTCATATGAAAATGTACCCTGGTTTGGCCTAATCATAAATCTGAAAAATCGCAAGTTTTGCTTGCTCAGTTGAAACAGCCTATATTTTCAGTACCTGATTTTCTCAACAGTTCCACTTGTACTGCAGACGTTTCCACCTGGATGAATTGGCCTGTCCTTGCAACTACAGTTTTCAGATGCAGTAGATTATTAGTTCATTCAAAGTCAATAGAGCTTAGGCAATATGCACGTTGAGAGGAAAAAAGCTAGAACCAGGCAGTATGAATGAAAATATATTGCAAAGGAAAGAAAATGCTGGAAGCATTGACAGGCAAGGGCAAAGGAAAATTAATCTCTTTAACTACTCTCTTATGTACAGTCGTTACAAATGGAGACGTTACTGGCATTAAAGGAAAATTTTGCACCTTGGGATCTGGAGTATAGGAGTTGTCTGAAGTCAACTGAAAGCAAGTGGAAAACCAAACCAATTGGGTTGGGAAAAAGACTAAGACTGGCAACTGTGAGGACAGGTAAGACAGTATTCAGAGTTAAGAAACAGGAACCAAGGCTACCAGCTACCTCAAATGATTGAATTTTCTAATAATATAAAAACTGTTTCATGTCACATATGCGGTCAAGTAAGTCAGTGGTTCAGAACAAAGATTTTCTACTTAGCTTGCTTTCTTCAACAAACTTGTACCTGGAAAAAATATCAAAGCAGGTTTTGGTTAGTAGCTGCTTGAGCCTTTTTCCACAAAGCTTATGAAAACATACTGGTTTTATTAACTTCCTAGGGAAATTTTTCAGTCTATGTTTATTTAAGGGTTTTAGTCATATCATATTGAGTTTTTTGTTCTGACTGTAAAATTTATTGCTCTTTGATGTATTGCTGATGACAAGACACACAGTACTTGCCTAAGGAAGGCACTTTCCCATTCAAGTAATTAAGAACCATGGCTTCAAACAGCAGTATGACTTGATGTGGATTTGTTAAATCAACTGACTGTGACTGAATGGAATTACTTTCACCATACACTTATAATAAAATTACAATTTCTTCCTGTTAAAATGCCTAGTCTACCAACAATTCTTCAACCCTTCACTTTTCTGATCCAAGAACAAGGCACATTCTAACGGGATGTATATTTCAGGTGTTTTCATCTCACAGAGCAGACTGTGAGGTCAATTGGTCTCTACATAACACATAAATAAGAGTACTCTTCATATAAAGAAAGATGAAATTTTCATCCTACCATAAATTTTCAGTATTAACTAATGAGTCTTCACAGAACTCTCCAGTAGTAAATGGTAAGTGGGTACTGAAAGTATATCACGGGTCAAGAAGCCTAGAGTCTGGTTCCAGCAATGCTACCAACAAGGTTACTCCAGATCAGCAGATTCACCTCCCTTGACAAACATCTGTTGTCTTTTATACCGTCACATACATTAAAAAAGGAAAAGATAATTCTATCCATTGATGCTGACCACCTTACAATCATGCAGTAGGATGAAAAATATTCAAGATGGAATAGATAATATAGAGTCACTTTTATTTAAATTTAATTTTTAAAATGTAAATTCTAAATGTAATAAGGACTTGAGTAACAGCTAATTTAAAGTACGCTGTTCTGACAAAGACCTTTTAAATGTTCTATGTTCTTAATTAAATCATATTATAAAAGTCTCCATGAGCAGAAAAGCCATTAAATGTATAAACAGAAAAATGGAATGGAGACAGGTGAATTATGTCTTAGCCAAAAGAAATACAAATGGATTGTACAAAAAAGTATTCAATTATTTCTTTTGCATGTCATATAGGGGACTGAGACACAAACGCAGACTTTATTCCTTTTCTCTCTGGCAAAAGACAGACAAATGGAGAAATAAAGACTTCAAAATCTATTTTGCTAAAATACAATTTGAGATTTCAAGAGTAAAAAGTTAAAGAAACAAAAATCAAGCTTTTTTTTCATTTTCATATGCTCTTCATTATGAATTCTACAACATCATAGCTCAAAAAACTATGAAAATGTGTATTTATGGCTCCATCATTCTGGAAGGAAAAGTAGCCTTCTCTTTTCACCATCCTTTTTAGTTGTTGCTCTTGCTTCCTTTGCTTTGTTTTATATTCCCTCTCTCATCTGCTATTGCTGTCAGCAAAACCAATGTTATCCCATAGCATCTTTTACTTTTATTATGTCAGTCATCTGACTGATTATCGTATCGTCCCTGCTCACTGACTTTATGAGAAATTGTTTCTCCTACCTGCACCTAACAGAAGAGTAACTTTGACATTTCCTATCAGTTGTACTTGCTTATACTTGTTTCCTCCTTCCTTATTACATTGGCTAAGCTTCAAATTTTCTTCACCATTCAAGTATTCAAATATTTTACTCATTCTGTAGGACTTCTGTTACTCACTCTACCAAGACAGCATTGTTTTTCCTTCTGTCACTTTACCTGAGGGCTAATCTCTGCCAGAGCAACACACCTTTTCTTCTTCTTTTCCAAGGAGAAGCGTGCTTTTCTTGTGTGTCTGAAAATTATTTCTTAGGCCTGTTCCCACACTGTTTCAATGTCTCCTTTAAACTCATTCACAATGACTGCTCTGAAAATCTTTATCCTCTCACCCCAAACAATTCTCAAACCAGTTTAACAGCTACATTCTACAGTATAAACGAACAGATTTGCAAGGCCTCTGCATAGGCAACTCCTACCTGTAGGAAAGAATGTGTTTGCTACACAGAGAAGTAACAGTGTGTCTGTGCAGTCAGGACCAGGCAGCTCTAATTTGCTCCACTCACACACAGGCTGCACACCAACATTGGTCTGACCGGCTGTGACAGACATCAGCTGCGCGTTTACTTTTTTGACTATTCTATTGCGCTGCATTATGAGGACTGCCTGGGCTATGTGAAACGCCCTTGGATGAAGGGACATTACTTCCGTCTGCTCTGCCACTAAGCCTGCTTGCAGGTAGAAAGTTCTCCCAACAACTCAGTGTGGCATGTGCTAGAGAACGGCACAGACCTTGGAGCCAGAGGAGTCAAGCCTCAGAGCTGAGCAAAAGAGAAACTGAGCAGGATCAAGAGAATACTTGGTTCTGCCTGCTGAAATGCAGAAAGGCACAGAACTGACTGAAATAAAGTGCAGAAGCAAGGACCAGCCTGCACACACACTGTGGAATGGGGAACAGCTGTTTAGAATTTTAAAAATTTCTGTTTCATCTTGTACAATCACATTTTTCTATTTACCACAGAAAGTACTCCTGTGGTTTATTAAAAGCACAGGCGTGTGGGTTGAGCCTCCTCTTAGACAGGTACCTCTGTCTGGAATTAGACAATCAGCCTCAAAAACCTGAGCATCCTTTATAACTATTCCAACCTTTCAAATGTCATCTCAGCCAATACACTAGAACAAACAGAGTGACGTAAAGAAATCACTCTGTATTTTTCCAGCTATCTGAAGTAGCTGAGCATAAAACAAGGAATGTTATCTGTTTCATATGAGGCTTTGTTCTCTATTATTGAAAATCTTCCCCTGCAGTAATCTGTTAAAATGTTTGTCGTAATTCTAAGGTATAATTCCATTATATAATAATGTTATACTTCCATTATGTATTTTATCAGTAAAGAAAAAGGCAGACTAACACCTATTCTACCATCTTTAGCCAGAAGTAACAACCCTCTATGGCAGAGTGGGGCACAACAAACAGCAATCAACCAGCTGCGGTAATGTTCACTAAATTTTGCTAGTGGAAAATCTGCAAATAATTTCTTCTTATTTAGAATTTCTACATAGAAAGCCTTTCTGTAATACTATCCTTGATAGGTGATAAAGCTTTCTTTGTTAAAAAAATACACAAATGCAGCAGAAAAACATCCTCTTTTTGCCTATAGTTCCGTCCATAGCTACTGTCTGGAACTTTTCTAAGTGCTGTCTTGGCTAGCGGAATTACAGCTTGATTAAAAAAGAATAAAAAATGGTCACATGCTGCACCTTCCCAGCAGTCTCTTAAGAGGCCTTACCATAACTACCATTGTAAACACATCAGCAACTCCACACATCAGCAAATCAACATAGTGTTTTGCTTAATTAGGGGAGCAATACAGTCCACCATATGGTACTCACTAGGACTGTCACTACTGTTCTTGGTTACCAAGTTTCCCAAATAAATGGAATTCAGTAGTACTAACATTAAGCTGTTCAGTGAGATAACCAAAGGTTCATGAAATGATAATGCTGAGGACGGCTACTGTCCACATCTGCTTATGCACAATCTGAATGCAGAAAAAAGAATCATGATTTGAAAGGAAAAATAGTACCCCTGCTCTGAAATAGTGTGGGGTTTTCCCCACCATGTGTCCTTGGAGAGAACTAGTCACTTAAACTCAGTGATGAACTTCTATAAAAAAGCAGAAGAAATCTAAAAAGAGGGCCACTAAATAAATTTGATCTTAATTACCTGTTGGAATAAAGGCATACCAGTAAACAAATGCAATGATGTGCAGGAGTAATATTCCCTGACAGGCTCAATGAAATGAAAGTTATCGCTGAATTTCAGCATAGGAGACACATTAAAATAAATAAATTAATTGGTTTAGGACACATGTATGCAATGAGCCTATAGACTTTTGAAAATGCATAGATTTTCATGCCAGAGTACTACTTTCCATTAAAGTCTGCTCCCTCAGATCAAAATCCAAATTTCCAAATGCAGTCACAGAAGTACATGTGAAGCAAAAAGTCCTACAGTATAAAGACCACAAGATGAAACAGCCTCCAACCACAAAAGTTAACTCTTTCTTTGCAGAATTTCAACCATATAAATCTTGTCCTGTATTCTGCATTGCATTTAGCTTTATTTTCTGTGAGTCTTAACCAGCAAAGGCAACTCATTAAGGAGCATATTTTGTAAAATTTAATCTAAGCCATAACCTCAAATATATCACAGCCATAATCTATACTGTTTTCTCACGTAAGGAAATGAAGTCAGCTTATTTTAGTTACTACACCTAGTCACTAATCTTTCTATTATTTTGGACTACTAAGCCATGATGGTTCTTGTCAGAATCTTCATTAAAGACCATCTAGTCTTCACAATGAGGATATTTAACTCCAAAACTCTTTTAATGTATTCACACAGTACAGTATTAGAATGCCTTCAAAAGCATGAATAGCAAGAGCAATTAACTATAAAGAGATACATCTAAAATATGACTGTCTTTTGAGAAATAAAGACTCGGAGACAAGAGCCAATTAGTGGACATACTAACTAGTTTCTGTGAAGTTGAGTTTGAGGTCCTGGAGATTTCATAGTATTCAATATTACACGCTGGTATATTTGGAAGACATTATTAAAAAAGGTGGTTTTGCAAAGTCATCTAAAATCTTAAATAGTCAAATTTGCTTGAATAGGCTGAATACCCCATTCAATGCTCTTATGTAATTTATCCTCATTACGCTTAAATTTTTCCTAAATACATTTTAGTTTCTATTAAAAAGGCTCTCCTTCTTCAACAGAATCCACTTCAAAGCATGTTATTTTCAATTTAAAATTGAAAGCTAAAAAAAAGCTGTTGCAGAAGAGGTTCAAGTGATATAATGTTTTTTCAAATTCTGTAGCATGACTACCTTGCTTGTAGCTCTGAATAATAAAGATGAAAATGAGAGAAAATGATAAGTAATCATCTCACAATAGGGTTTTTTCTTTTTCTAAATGCACTTCAGGTTTACAAATTCAGTAATAATACAGAAAATATTACAAATATTGTCAATAAGAGCAGGAACTACCAAGAACTATTTCTGGACATACTGAAAACTATATTAAAAACTTTGCTAAATGTTTACAAAGACAAGCAACTGGATGGAAAAACAGGATAAAAATCCACTGAGGACTATTAAACATAAAGACACCATCGCCAGCTCAGGAAATTTCTGAGCCAAAAATCAGCAGAGGGTAAGTGAGCATGCATAGATGTTTCAATATTTTTAATCAGTCATGCCTTTTTTCCTGTTCCTCTGTACCTGTTGTTGGCAACTGCTGGAAACAGGATACAATGCTGGAAGAAAAACCCTTTGCTCTGACTAATTTAAAGCATTTTGTTGTCACATAGACCTACTACGGAAGCTCTGAAATTTGTCTGGAGATGTACGAAAGCAGAAATGAGTGTATTTACATGCTCCATACCTTAACATTAATATGGCTGTTTGTAAAAGACCCCGCAAAATTCCATGATGTGGGAAGCAGAAGAACTAAAGGTGTCTAGATTACTATCAGTTACTCTTGCTTAAGCTATTTATTGACTGTCTTTCCCTCCCACATGTCACAATTGTATTGTCAATCTGGCTTCCCTCTCTCCTTCCTCAGAGTAAAGGAAAATGTGAAGTAGGAAATTAAAAAATAAATAAAAGACATTATCTTCAACAAAAATAACTCCATCTTTTTGTAACTGAAACACAATATTGTACTGTCACTTCAGTTAGGAACTGTGGAATAAAACACTGCATTGTGAATTCACGTGTGAACCCTAACATTTTAGGGTAATAGAAGCACCTTAGCAAGCCTTCAAATAATCTGTTTTGTGGGTCTAATTTTTTTGCAACTATATATATTTGCACATGCTATTTTGAAATTTTTAGTGTGAAAAACGCTTCTGACCTACAAGAGAAATATTGACCCATGATTGCTATTTCAGGGATAACATGTTTCTAGTTTATATATATGTGTGTGTGTGTGTAGAATTAATAGAATCCTATTATGTATTCTCTTGCAGATACAAACTGTATCTCATTGTTATTTCAAGATGATGAAACAAAGGCGTACTAAAATAGCTACCTACAAATATATTCTAAAGACCATTACTCATACATTTATGTTTGCAATTCCTATTAAATTATACCTCAGTTAACTGGCTAGAATATAAGACATGTTTATTAATCAATGGCAGTGAGGTCATTTGTGGTGATGTGACCCAAATTTACCTTCAGGTTCTGTTAAGAGGGAATTTGTTTAATGAAAATCCCTACTCAGATATAATAACTAACGAGGTGGGCATGAAAGCATACTTCAAGAACAGTGGGTTACAGGGTTCTAAATTTTCATTATAGAGACAATGCACAACTGATGTGTAGCTTGTGTAGCTGCTAAATTCTTTAACAGACACTAATAATTCAAAAAGTGACAGTTTAAAAAATACATTATAAACGTTCTGTAGCCACATTATTTTCTACACTTGCTCTTTTTTCCTCAACATTTCCTTTTAATTCTCACTTTCCAGTTGAAAGCTAGTAAAAAGTAATTTCTTAGTTCTGGAATTGCAGAACTGTTAAGACTTTTTTTTTTAAGTCCCATCTCCTAGAACTAAATTAACTCTTTTAGTTCTTTAAATGAGTATCAGAATGTTGAAACAGAATCCATACATATTTTATAAGATACTTTTGCCTAACATCCCTCATGTGGCAGAAAAGAATTACCGGTGCTTTCAGGCGAAATTTTGCCAAGCAATATTATATTTCCTCATATCACATAGAAATGTACTCATATTTAATAAAATGTTATAACACATGACTATAAACTGTAGGTATTAAATCACACATCCATTGCAGTAGCCGTCGTACATATTCACAGAATGGGAACAAAGCCAGAATCAAGGCTGAACAATGAAAAGAGAAGTTAAAATTGGGAAAATTAGGAGGCTGAACATGAATGAGTTGTTAAAATTTAGTTTAAAAGCCACCAATGCAGTGGAGGATGATTTGAGACTGAATTTACAAGAGAGGGGAGACCCAGTGAAAGAGTAGAAGTAGCAAAACATGGCATGGCATAAGAGAGAAAACATTTACTTGGTGACACAGAGAAGATATAAGAGTATTGTGATTAAGAACGTGAGTAGGAATAAATGAGGTCAGAGAACGAAGCTGATTTTTAAGCTCACAGATATTGGAACGAAACTGAATGTGTTCTGAAAAGGAATGGATAATTATAAGTAGATTAGAGAACGTTTTTGGAAAGGTAATCACACTGAAAAGTGCACAATGACATAAAGAGGCTGGAGTAACATACAACATATACTGAGCAGTGGAATTAACTTCTTATTCCTCACAATATTTGCAAATGTAATTCATGTGGGAAAGTCTATGTGATCATGTAGTCTTTTATTGTTAGCACACCTCAATACCTTTTAGAATGGACACAATGTTGTAGAATCTCTGTTTCTTGATCCTACTGTCAAATTCAAACTCAACAAGTTGCTCCTAGTAAACTAACACTGAGTACAGGAACGTTGCATTTCCTGTAATGGTTTCTACAACAACAACACATTTCCACTAGCTTATTTTCTGTACATACAGTTAATATGAGCCTCTTTTTTATGAAATGCTGGTAGTGAAAAATATATAGAATTGAAAAAAAATCATATTTTCTGTTTAAAAAACCAAAACAAACTGTAATTACTGTTTTACATTGGACTGGATACTCTTAGCTTAAAGCCTTCACCCTAAGACTATGAGAAATAATCAGTTCAACATTTGCAAATTGCACTATCAACTGAAAAAAAACTTTTTTTTCATAAATTTCATAATTTATGAAATTATCGTATATACTTCTGCCTATTGATATGTAGTCTGGCTTGTCTCTTAAATCACTTTTGCTTTAAGAGACAAGGTTCTTTTCTATTAAAAAAATTATGTTCTACTTCTGCTTTCAAACTTTTATAGAGGTGAAATGAGAAAATATTTTAGGTGGAATTAAAAGACATGTGACCCTTCAGATAATTCAAATTAAATAGTTCCTGTTGATATGATATACCACTACCAAGACAGTTTTGTACAATTTACCAGGAAACTGAGTTGCATACAATAACACCACCTAAAAAAATTTTCAAATATTTCAGTCAGTAGCACTGTTCTGTCCAGCTAATTAAGGTAGATGGATCACTAGTCCTGTATTAAAGAGCCCAAAGCTTACACATTACATTAGTTCACTCTTAAAAGTTAATTGGATTAATCACCAACACCACACCATTGGAGTCAAAGGACAGAAATAAAGAGGATAAATTAACAGCAACAAAACCACAAAGCCTGCAAACACTTCAAAGGGTAGCCCTTCTACTTAAGACTCTCTCTAGGGCATTTCTGCTCTGAAATTGCAAAAAATATTTCATCATTCAGTTCACTGGGACAACTAGAGGTAAAAACTCTAGTACACTTTAAACAACCAAAGCGTTTTTTAAAAAAGTGTATAACGAGGAACTATTTGCATCCACCACTCTAAGTAGGAAAAGAAGCTAGGCATTGATAGCCACCTCTGTATAAGCCTTCACGAATCAACAGAGCAGTTGCATAATGAAAACAGTAGCAATGAAAACTTGAACTGTTCAAGAAACAGACAAGTTTATGCTTTCATGATACATGTAACTTTTCTCTAGAGAAAAACTAAAATCACCACCTGATTAAGAATTGACTACTGCATGGCTATCAAATAATAAGATTTGCTTCTGGAGTGGGCTGATCAATTACTACTGACCCAAAGGGAAAGGCAGCAACTCAGATCTTCAGAGCACAAAAGACATCCAGGAAAGCAACAGGAAGTCCCTTTTGGAGTTCTGGCAATGTACGATCAATCTAGACCTATGTCCCAGTCCCTTTCCTGTCCTCAAGAAAGGATAATCTACATTTTTAAAAAGTGTATTGTTTTTCAAAGCTTGACACCTCACTACATCATCCACATTTTATTTTAAACCACCTCTTCCGCTCTAACGACATCATTATCAGGGAACTAAAATTTCTGTTTGCATTTTTAAGAATATTTTACTCCCTCAAAGTATATGTATTATTCCTTTGCTACAGCTAAACTATGTTCTAATAAAACAAGTTCTTTCTGTAGAAAGAGCATGAATAAATTCCAAACACCATACTGTTCCATACGATTTTTATATTTTTGAAGTTCTCATTTTTGCTATGTTTTATTGTGCTTTCAAGACTGGAACTTATGAAGAAGGTTTGGACATCTAAAAAAGTGTCTCTTCCCTCCTGCCCCAAATATATTGTTCTTTTAAAAGGTATTATCTCTTCCCACTTCTTCCCTTAGCTCACTGATCACCTCAGGCTAATGCACCCATAGTAATGATATTACTTATAAATTGCAGAAAAACGTAAAGCAAAATTCCTTAATACTATTGTATATGCAGAGACAAATGCCTTTGCTGTTTGGAATGAATGTGGATAAATCTATTAATAACTTCTTTTGTACACTTGTAACTGAAGTCTGTACATGCACAGCAAACCCACGAAGGACACGCTGCAGTATCTGAAAGGAAGAGTCTTTAACACAAGCATTACAATACACAGTTTCTATTGCATGAACATCATGGGGTGGGGGGCAAGAAACCAGCACTTTGATGATCAGTAGAGATAAGCCATCTGGCCTTTTCAAAGGTCACCACTTCAGGTAAACATACAGACCTGCCTGCCGTACAAATGTGAACTAACAACCCCTGGCATTTCCTACAGACCCTGAAAAGATACAACTCTAATGCTATTGTTATAAATACAGAGGGGGAAAAAATGGTTACCCACTTTCTCACTGTGTAATGATTTGGACAAAAGGACAATCTGGAAACAGAATCTCCCATTGACTCTCTACGAGAGCAGTCACTTAACTCTGTTCGTTCACTTCTCAAAATCCATCTTTTGCCTTTTAAACACAGAATCATTTGCCATGCACTAAAACTATTTTAGATTTCACTATGAAGTGAAGAGTATTATATACACCTGAGGCAGATTCCGGCTACTTGTGGGCTGTGACCAGTAGGGGCTGGTTGCAAATTTTGATAAGAAAAGCAGGATGTTCTGAATCCTCCCATTAACAAAAAGGTGCAAAACAGAAGCACCAATTAGGAGGCTGATCATGAGCTGTGCTTCTGCACATAGACTGTTTAGACTGGGAAAACTCGGGGCTTAGGTTTATGGAAAGAAGACCGGCTGATGAAAAGAAGCATCTGGCAAAAAGAACTGGTGTCAGGGAAGAAAATGGGGTTTGGAAATAAGGTGGAGAAAATGCTTATTAGAAGATAGATCCCGGCAGATCAGAAAATCATAGAATATCTCAAGTTAGAAGGGACCCACTAAGGATCACAGCCCAACACCCCGCTCCTTATAGGACTAACTAAAACTGTTATCATATGACTAAGAGCATCATCCCGATGCTCCTTGAACTCTGACAGGATTGATGCCGTCTCCACTTCCTAGAGAGCCTGTTCCAGTGATTGACCACCCTCTCAGTGAAAAGCCTTTTCCTAATGTCCGATCTGAGCTTCCCCTCATACAGCTTCATACCATTTCCTCATATCCTGTCACTGGTCACTAGAGAGATATATGGAGACAAGTAGTGGGGGATGCCTAGACATCTTGGCTGCTAATGCCCAACATTCATAACTCCAAGCAGTGGCACAACATAAACTGACACAACTTTCTGCCTAACCTTCCTAGACCAGCAGCATCCTCTCTGCTGGGGAGGCAAGTTGAGACCTCATGAGTTTAGCTTTGGGGGGAACCAAGTGACTGAGAGTGTGAGATAACCGAGTAAGGTAAAAGCTCCAGTCTCACTGGGTTCTTAAATACCAGGATCCAGAACTACTATGGGTTATCACTTACTCTGTCTCACCCATGAGAGTACTAAAATTTTTGACAGCAAAAACACTTGAAAAGAGTTTACAAGAAATGACAAAAATGAGTCAGAACTGCTGCTGGAGTCTATACATGAAGCAGTGACAGGAAACTGAACTGTCATCTCGACAGCCCTTCAGGCTTGAAGAAGGAGCCATCAATTTGCCAGACTGTTACTGAAAATATAAAATATATAAACATGCTTGAAACTGTTTACTTTATCATTTTGCAAACTGTTCCTTGAAGACACAGCATTCAGGAGAGCTCTGTAAGAAATCCAAGAGACTGGCTCTTAGCTCCACTTTTCCATCTGTGCATCTCCTTGTTTTGACCTCTGGTGATAGATTTTGCTATTTTATTATGGTTAGTCTGAATGTTAGGGGTCTTGGCTCTACAGAAACAGTTTCTAGTTTTCTGAATGGAGAAAGTTTCTATTTAAAAGAGAAAACCCAGGCTAACAGCTGGCACTGTGGTTACACTTGCTGCCCAAATTATATCCATCAAGATCTTCTGTTTAAATATGCAGACAATTCAGCAAGTATCTTCTGAAGTTTCCTAAGTTCTACTTTAAATTATCCCATAAAACCAATATGAACACTCAATGCTGACAATGGGGTCATTTCTGTGCTGAGTGTCGTACTTTAGAAATATTACCAAGACGTTGAAACTAAAATTCTATCCGGTTGTTCTTTAATCTAAGAGAATTTTCTTCTGATACCGCTCTACAAAGGGCACTCTACCACAAGGTAAACAGTATAGTACTTGGATCACAGCCTTGAAGTAAAAGAAAGGTCTGCTTTAGTTCGAAGGAAAGCAATATGGCAATTCTGTGATGCTGTGTCACAAAAGCCTGTGGCATAGATGAACCTCAAAGGGCCCTAGAACAGAGGTCTCACAGCAATTCAAAGTTAACTTGCTGGCAAAAGACCAAGAGTGCCGCAAATTAAGGGTCTAGAAAACAAGGAATCTCACGGGCAAGCCTGCCAGAAGGCTTCTGTGCTGTGAGTAAATTCAGCTTAATTTTATAATGAGTTTCTCATTACCGTTCAAGTTAGTTACTATAGTTATGAACTGATGGAGCAAGTCTAGTACAGTAACTGGGTAGAATCCGTATCACAAAACAGAGAACATGAGACAAAATGTGTTACAATACCTCTGCGAAACAGAAGTAATGACTGCAGGGTTAGGAATTTCCCACAAGCTAATGACTGCATTGAGGCCTGAGGTGAAGCCTCCAATTCTTAAGTCCCAAATCAAATCATTAAGTGCTGGGGAATACTATCTTCATTAGCCAGTACTGCATCCCAAATTAACTTAATTCAAAGCTACGGAAGCTTGTCGGTTTAAATGCTGTGAGTAATCCTGCACACAAATTCTGTATTTCATATAACATAGCATAAAGAAAATATAACTCCTTTCAAAAGAACAAAAATCTACAATGATACTGATGCAATGGGCTTGATTTTGCATAATAAATAATTTAAGGCAGCCAGACTCACATTTGGCCCTTTAGACAGGCTTGCCAAAAACTTGTTTACAAAAGTACCAGTCTCAAGACATACAAAGAATTTCTTTATCTCATTTTTTTCAATGCTTATATTTTCAGCGCTGTTTTTCCTATATATATATATATAAAAGTTTATTTTCTAGGTACCCAGCGTTTTACAATACTTTTTTTTTTTTTTTTTTACTTTATCCCTTTTAAGACAGTATATTTTGTCCTGTGAAGTTCAGGTAGTAGGTAGTAAGTAAAAATGAAGGCAGTGAGACAGGAGCTTTGCCTGGGATCAATATTAGAAACTGCTATGATAAAACATTTTTTGAAAAAATTAGAAAGTAAAACTATCATTCGTCTTGGTCAGGTGTTCAATGAGATGAAGCAATATGACATAGAATTTCATAAATATAAAACAGAAGCGTAAGGGTAATTTTAACAGGGATTTTGAAGTATCTCAGAAAATTAACCAGAGGATCCCTTTTTAGTAAGTGAAGCTACACAGACTGTGTCATTACTGAGACTGCATACAAGACAAAAATACAGAGCTGCAAAGTCAGGCAAACCTTCTGTAACTGCTGAGCAGTAACTGCCACGGGAAACCTGTCAACATAGATATATTCCCTTGGTCCTTTCTTAATACAGGGAATTCAAGGATTGAAGTCTGAGAGGTGGATTCCTGTCCTAAGAGCTGCATGAATTTATGAACACTTTCTAAGTAAACAAGGTAAAGGAGGATAATTTTTCCTGAGCAGTAGCAGAAGAACTGCTATTCATGTCAGCAACAACATTTAAAAAGGCTTAACTGCTTCAACTAGAAGTGGTCAAGCACAGATCAAACAACAAGATGGGAGTGAAATGGTTGGCAGAACAATGATTTTCTTTGAGATATGTCACAGTTAAGCAGGGCAAGATTTGTCTGGCCAAAATTTGTGAAACTAGAAGTTGCACATTGTGCAAGTATACTACTGAGTGACAAACAGAGCAAGAATTCAGAAAGGAAAGGGGAATTTTAAGACACACAGGTTGTGAAGGTATTAGGAAGTGTGAAGATAGGGAAAGCGAAGTGAAATGTGACACAGAAGAGCAGACAAGGGTAGAAGACAGAAGGGAAATGACCTCGACAGATGATGGTATAAGAAGAAATGCTATTCCTTCTTGCTAATAGGGAGCTCAGAGAATCATAGCTCATTTCATATTTACAATTTCCAACAATTGACATACGCAGTAAACATATGGCGTATATGGTCAAATTTGCAGGATAACATTCCATAATCTTTGGAAAGAGGTCTTATTTATTTTTCTTCTGAGTTCCAGTTGGCTCATGCTTGGACTACAAAATCTCTGGGACCACTCTACCAAATGCAAAAATTTAAAAAATATCATCCAATTAAACAATATGACATTTAAGACCAATCTCAGCAGCTAGAACCTCTCGAGAAGCAGCTGAAAACTTTTTGTTGATAGTTGCTCTGTATCTTCTTTGATTATCTTGGAGAAATTATAATATTCAAGTCCTGTAAGATGAAAGCTTGTAGAGATCTGAAAAGAAAAAATGACTCATACTTTTCAAGAGAAGACCAACACAGTGAAAATCTTGCATCTTAATGGTAGCGCCTAAGATACCGTTGAAATTGGCAGACCACAGTAAATTGAATCTACTGAAATTTTTCTTCGATAACTAAATGGAAATGAGAGTCAGTTTCCTAAACTTTACAAAATCCAGGGAAAAAAAAAAGTTGACTTTGTCTTGATTTCTTTAATGCAGTCCCCTAGAGAAGCAGACCACTAAAAATCCTACAGGCAGCTGCAATACCAATACCAGTATCCAAAAATCATAATACAGCTGGCAGAAAGTTGGAAAGCTATCAAAAACTGAAAAGGAAATAATATTTATTTCTAGAAATGTCTATTTAGTTAAAATAGATGTGATTATTAAGGTACACCAGCCTCAGATATCTACAGAATAAACTATCAATCAGTATTTTAATAGTTAGATGATGGTTGTTCTTCAAGAAATACATGGCTAGAAGCAAAAAAAAATCGTTACCACTGATTAAGAATTGCATATATTAAACTGGCATATAAACTGGTACTATTTGCAATTCAAGTTTATCTTGATCATAATGAGACTGTGTCAGTGATTTTCACTTAGGATTTTTAAGTGAATGCTTTTCATTTGTTAATATTTGCTGTGGGTCTAGCACAATCGGGCCCAATTCCAGTCCAGATTCTGCCAAATTGGCAGAATTACAATATTATAGTAGTAGTTATAGTGTAAGTGTAATAGACAAAGCTTCCAAATTCAGAAACATGAGATCTGAAAACTGGAATGAAAGGCAAGGAATAATATAATGATTTTTTTTTTACTACTTTTTAATAACAATATTTTGTAGAATCTACTTCAATTATATCAACTTGTACATTACACTTGGTGGTGGGGAGTGGACAAAACCCACAATCCATCACAATAAAAGTAGCCCAAGAAAAAAAAAGCTATTTCATGACTCTTCATTCTTCTTAATTATGAGCGTAGTATCTAAGTAGAACAAATCAATTATATGAGTTTTAAATACCTTGTTTAAAAGCTGTATTAATCATAACTGCAACACATTTGATGTTAGTACACTGTAGCAGAGCTCATGCTTATGCACACAGCATTTCTTTCCTGCAGTATTTAAAGGAAGTCATTATTCAGTAAAATACTTGCCGCTTGAAGAGTAGATTTGGAAACACGGTATTGAATTAAAGTGTAATTTTGCAATAAATTTTTAGAGTTTCAATGGAATTAAGTCGCCACAAGAGAACTCATACTGTAGTGTCAAATACTTGCAGAACTCTTTTCCCCAAAGTAATGAAAGTATGTTGCATTACACAATATGACCTTTGGCTCTCACACTTGTCAAAAGTCTGGCTACTGAAATGCTCACTGTAAGGATTGCTTGAAACAAATTTTATTAAAACACTGCAGCTATTTCAAAGTTAAAAAACCCAAACACAAAACCCTAACCTGAATGTTGGCATGGTGCCATTTGTGATAAAATGACCAGCTGTTATCGTCTAATAATCTAGGTAATGTAAAGAATATTTAATTTAATGATTCCTTTCTCTTCTGTCCAACTATAGTAACCTCCTGGAAAAATATCATCACTTACTTCTTTAACAGATATGAGGGCTAGAAAAAGCAACAAAAACCACAATGGTTCTTGTTTTTCTATAATCAAACCTGAGAAAGAAATATAATAATTAGCTGCCAAATACAGCTTATGTTTGGTTTGTTCTTCTAATATTCTTTCCAGGCAGTATATATATAGTATTTTCAAAAATGACATAACAAAGGAAGCAGTTTATAATTCTAAAAAAGAAGTGTTTGAATCATAGACTAGTTTGGGTTGGAAGAGACCTTTAAAGGTCATCTATTCCAACACTGTGCAATGAGCAGGAACAGCTTCAACTAGATAAAGTTGCTCAGAGCCCTGTCCAACATGACCTTGAATGTTTCCAGGGATGGGGCATCTACCACCTCTCTGAGAACCTGTGCCAGAGTTTTACCACCCTCATTGTAAACATTTTCCTCCTTGTACCTTGTCTAAATCTACCCTCTTTTAGTTTAAAGCCATTAGCCCTTGTTCTGTTGCAACAGGCCCTGCTGACATGTTTGTTCCCATCTTTCTTATAAGCCCCTTTCAAGTGCTGAAAGACCACAATAAGGTCTCCCTGGAGCCTCCTCTTCTCCAGGCTGAACAACCCCAGCTCTCTCAGCCTGTCTTTCTAGCAGAGATGTTCCACTGCTCTAATCATTTTTGTGGCCCTCCTCTGGACCTGCTCCAAAAGGTCCTTGTGCTGAGGGCTCCAGAGTTGTACACGGTACTCCAGGTAGGGTCTCACCAGAGCAGAGGAGAGGGGCAGAATCACCTCCCTCAACCTGCTGACCACGCTTCTTTTGATGCAGCCCAGCATGTGGTTGGCTTTCTGTCCTGCAAGCACGTTGCCAGCTCATGTCCAGCTTTTCATCCCCCAGTACCCCCACATCCTTCTCGGCAGGGCTATTCCCAATCCCTTCATCCCCCAGACTGTATTGATACAGGGGGTTGCCCCAACCCACGTGCAGGACCTTGCACTTGGCCTTGTTGAACCTCATGAGGTTCACATGGGCCCACTTCTCGAGCATGTCCAGGTCCTCTGGATGGCATCCCGTTCCTCAGGTGGGTCAGCCGCATCCTTCAGCTCTGTCTGCAAACTTGCTGAGGGTCCATTCAATCTCACTGTCTACGGCATTGATGAAGATGTTAAGCAGTACTGGTCCCAGTACAGACCCCTGAGGGAGACCACTTTTCACTAATCTCCATCTGGACATTGAGCCATTGACCACTATCCTCTGGATGCAACCATCCAAGCACCAAATCCATCCCTCTCCAATTCAGAGAGAAGGATATTGTGGCGGACTGTGTCAAAGGCCGTAGAGAAGTCCAGATAGACATCTACAGCTCTTCCCTTGTCCACTGATGTAGACACTTCATCACAGAAAGGCCAAAAGGTTGGTCAGGCAGGACTTGCCCTTGGTGAAGCCATGCTGGCTGTCTTGAATCACTTCCCTCTCCTCCATGTGCCTTAGCATAGCTTCTAGGAGGATCTGCTCCATGATCTTGCTGGGCACAGAGGTGAGTATCACAGGTTGGTAGTTCCCATGGTCCTCTTTTCTACCCTTTTTAAAAATGGGAGCAATGTTTCCCTTTTTCCTGTCACTGGGGACTTCACCTGACTGCCATGACTTTTCAAATATGATGCTGTTCATCCCTAAAAATCAGCATAACACCTATTGCCAGCCATGCTGAAATACATACTAAAAAGGACGGACTCCACAGATGCTAAAAAAGACCTGGAAAAAGTAGGTCATCAAGATCAGGTATAAGCAAAATGCACAAACTCTTTCACTCCAAGCACAAGCTTAATAAAACAGTTTTTAAAACAAAAAACAATATCGACAGACCTGTGGAGGAACCTGCCTCCTTTTTTGGTCAGGGGATGTGACATACACAGCTTGTGTATATGCGTAACTTTTGAACCGTGGTTTAGGAGAAGGTGAAGGTCCCTGGGGTACACTGACTGTGATCTACGAAGAAGAAATTAGAGGTGGAAAGAACAGACATATGGATAGGAGCATGGATTATAGAAGTAAATTAATGATTGTAAGAGTAAGTGAAAAAAAAGAAGTAGGAAGGGCATCACCAGTTACATTTTTCAAGGACAGTGTTGGTATTCAGCAGTCAAAATTGGGATGGCATTAAGGAAAGCTCTTATTTAATCTGACACCCTTTCCAAAAGCAACAAACTGTCAGAACTCAATATGAGCAGAATACCCATGTAAATTGAAGGTTCTTTGCAATTTACAAGCAAAGGCGCAAAAAACAAATGGTCTTGTAGTATATCCTGAATAAGCAGAGCCAATATTCATCTGCTCAGTACTCTAACAAAACTGAGCATCCCAAAAGCAAGATACAAATTGAGACAAGTACACTAGGCCTAAAATCCACTAAACACTTTATTAGAGACTGTCTGATGGTTTCAGTCAAAAACGTAACCGACACAGCAAGCATAAATTAATTCCAAGTACCACATGACCTTTCTGAGAGGTCAACCGGTAGCTGAGAACAGTTGATCTCAAAATACAAGTGTAAATAAAATGCTAAAAATTTAAAAATGTATCACAAATATGGAGAAATGTCAACTGCTATTCTCCTAAAAAGATAAAAAAGTTTCTACATGTCTGTGCTTAAATGTAAAATCTCCCTCAGTTTCTGTGTTCTTTCTCATGGTGCCCTTCCACAGCTAAAACACCCAGCGCTGTAAAAGAGAAGTGCAAAGCACTTTGCTGAAGAGTTACTTTTAAAGCAGCCCAGTGCAAAGTGAAAAGCAGTATGCAAGTACAGTTCATGCAGACAAGTACATCTGACTTGCATGTGGCAAAGAGACTTTGTCCATTATGCCTGTGGGTTTTTTGCCTTTCATTGCCCGTCTAACATCAAACTTACAGGGTAGGTAAGGGAAACAACCTCTTTAGAGCAGCAAAATGAAAGCACAAAGGTGAAACAACTCACTTCGTGTGAAAAATGCTGTTGATGATGTACTTGTATGTGCTCTTCTCTAGTGATCCTTGTGTGCCGTGGCAACATCTCCACCTCCCTGATGGCTTCTATGGTGACTTGCTGGGGCAGAACTTGGAAGAGGGAAGTCACGTACATTAAGATGGACTTCTTATCTGGACAGGCAGTTGCAACGTCTGGAAGGCAAATTTACATGCGTCATTTCAGTTTCCACAACAGACATGAGAAACAGCCAATCAACTTCATGGAAATTTGACAGACTAATGAGCAATCTATTGTCCACATGAGCTCTCTAGAGACTAATTACAGCCTTACAGTCAGTTCCAAAATTACAGACTAAACTTGCATATCAATGAGAAGGAGCCAAAGTTTATAAAGGTAACTGTTACCTCAATTGACATGAACTTTCTGCCTGTATTTCTTTAGTCAAAATGCATATAATATACAATTTGACACTGATCCTCATTAAGCAGGACTAGGCATAGGAAAAGGTGTATTTTCTTGTGCTGTATAAATACTGCAGTTAAAAAAAAATAAGGACAAACTAATTTTAAAAGTGGTGCCTTTGTACATTCTCTCCACGTCATTTAATCATTGGAAGTGAAAATGACGTAGGGAAAAAAATTTACAGGTTTTGCTAGCAAATGGCTTCATAGAAAACAACTACTGAAGACAACTTCTAATATAGCTACATGGCCTTTATCTTTTACTTAGTTTTATATTCTTCATGGAGTCTGTGGAACATCTAAGGAATGTGATATTCACAGACATTAAAATACATAATAAAACAACTCCTTAAAAAAAAAGCTCTGTAAAATCTCTGGGGACTTCATCAGTAAGTACAAGAAATGCATGAATACAAAGACAATTTCAGGTCTCTCACAGAGCCACGATATACGTCGGAAGGAAAAGTGGTTTATCTGACTCAACATTTCAAGTCAATAACAATTTGTAAAAGTTTAAGGCATGTGGCAGATCTTTGAAGTAGTTACTTTGTTATTTGGCGTTTACCTCCCACACTCAGACTGGTGAATCAAGATGTAAAGATTGCTCTACAAGAAATTTTATCATTAATTCAGTAAGTATTTTAACATGAGGGCTGGCAGAAAGCCAAGAGCTATGAGTTTTTCCTGTCCTAGATCAATCCAGGCTTAGCTAAGATTTCAGTTAAGGGGGGGAAAAGGGGGAAAATGGGTGGAAAAGGGGAGCAAGGGGAGGAATCAATTAATATATTCTGGCAGACCCAATAACGCTACAGGGTAGCACCTCATTCTTTCTTCCTAGAATGCAGAACACATGAGGGAGGGCCCCTTATGTTTAAAAGCTTCACGTGTATTTGGAAATCAATAAAAGATGTCCTTTCAATATTTTTGGTTTTGCTTTCTGACCTACCTCCATACCGTTGCTTGATACATTATGAAAGAGAGACGAAGGTTAGTTCTAGAAACATGGCACATTCCCTCCAACATCACCACCACTATAAGATTTACTGTCTTGGTGGCCAAAGTGTACAGAATATGCTAATTTTTAAAAAAACAACCCCAAAACCATGACTTTTCCAAATCAAGTCACACAACAAACCTCAGTCTCCACAGGCTTCACTGCTGTGATAGAATTCAGTCCAGGGAGTAGCTTGCTATTACCATCTTCTTGTCTTATTAATATTTTAACACCATTTTGTTATAGTCAGTGTCCACTAATAACTGATGTTTACAAGAATATCCACACCTTTACACAGCAAGAGTACACACTGAGAGAACAGACATTACTGCCGGCTGTGATTTTACCATTTGTTGTTCATTACTTTCCTTTTCAAAATGTTCTGGTAATCAAATAGGCAAATAACTTATCATTTATCTACACAAATATCTCACACAATAAATAAAGCAAGTACCTTGCAAACAATATACATGCCAAAAATTGTTTACCCATTTTACCTGACAAATAGAAAGTACATATGCAGCTGTCACAATCCACTGGCAAATAGGAAAAGATTTAATTATTTAATCAAAGCAAATAGCCAAACAACCATTGTTGCAAAGCCTGGAATATCAAGCTGTCTCTCAAAATTCTTTTTTTGCAGGCTCTTGAATTACCAGAGCAGGAATGAATTCTGTTATCCTGTCCTATGCCTTTGCCTTAATATTTTTTTCTTATTGAATCCTAGTCTAATATATTGTCTTTACCACGAGTTCAGACTAATGGATATTTGAGGTCCTACTAGTTAGGCAGTGAGTAAATTTCAATTTAAGCACTTGCTTGCAAGGAAGTTCCCTAATTCCTTGGAAATACATCTGCTTTAATTTCTGGGGGCAAAATATCTGTCAGGCCAACCTACACCTTCTAAAAACTAATCTCCAACTCTTTGAAAATTTGGAAGACATTTAAGAAAATTCAGTCAACGTATGTAGACTATGCCATTATTCAGATACTGGTTTTGAGAGAAAAAAGTAAAAACAAAGGAATTATTCAGGAATCTGTTTCAAAAACAAGGTATCTTCTCCAAATTCAGCTCAGAAGCAATACTTTCTGAATATTTTCAATCATTTTCTTGACAATAACCTTCCAAGAGAAGATTGAAAAGAATAAATAAAAATAAACCCAAATTAGACTACAAGTTAAAAGAGAGTTTAAAATGGGAAGCATAATAACATTAGTACAAAGTATATTATTAACATGTTCCTCAATCAAGAATCTGAAAGACTTTGGTGAGTTCTGAAAATCATTCCAGCTCTTTAACAAGATACAGTTGTAAGAAAGTATTGGAAAAGTTTCCAGCATGAATTTTCCAGTTATTGAGAGGTATTTTCTACTATAGAAAAATTATACCAACAGATTAATATTTTTCAAAAGAAAACAGTGGCTTTCTGGTACTCAAACTGAAATATGTTACATAAAGCATATTGTTCATAGAACTAGTTTTATGGATCTTATGATCCATAGTCTTACTTACCGAGACATGTGGTTTCTTTAAGCATCTTCTATAGTGAAAGAAACAAAACTCCTTTGCAGGATACAGAACAAGACCCTGACTTTACATGCTCCCCCTGAAAAAATATCCATACACTCTGACCATTTAGAGAGATTAGTCTCTCCAGAGGAGCTCTCCAGTCAAACTGAGAAAGTAAAGAGAAATAAAACAAAATATTTCTTCTAATACACAGGGTGAAAAACCTGTTTGATACTAAGGAGACACTGTAAGAGCTAGAATTCAACCATGAACGTTAATGTATGATAACATCCTGATCATCTAGAGACACAGCTGCTCATGTCCCAAAAGGGCAAGAAGAATCTGGTGTCACCACAGAACTTTAAAACCATGAAATAAACGCCAACCCACCCCTGCTTAAATGCCACTGCCTTTCAAGGGTTATTACAGGTTTAACCCCAGAAGCAATTTGCCTGATAAAAGTTCACTACAGCTTGATTTTTATTAACAAATATTCTTCATTTTCTGATGAACATAACCGCGTTGAGGATGGGTGACCAAAATAAACCTGAAATGTTCTGAAGCCAAATATGTTGTGTAGGATGCAATGCTGAAAAAGTAAATAAATTACCAAAAAAAGTCAAACTCTTCAAAAGGTGACGCAACAGCCAATTTTTATAAGACTTGCAGTTCACAAGTGGTTTGTTCTTGCATCCATATGTTCTGTCAACAAGGAATTCCCCTCAAACATTCCCAGCTCTGATGAAAAGAGGCATTTTTAAGAGGTGAGTGAAAGTGAGGATGATCTAAAACACGTAAACAAGCTCCATACTAAAAAGTATTGTATAGGTCTACCAACAAGAACAAAATCTAGCATTTTCACATACAGTGTTACAATTATGTATATACAGCCACAGACAGACTGCAAATTATAAGCATTCATGCAAGTGTTACTTCCAATTTTCAAATACACGTCTACTTATAACACAGCCATTCCTATTTAATATTTCGCTTTCTCAAAGCTTTGACCAAGTAACAGCTCTGATGCTATTTGTGCTGATTCCACCCACTCTTTGTCTCAAAGTAGCAGCAAAGTAACTTTGAAATAAGAAAGCTTAAATGCTTGCCACATTGACAGAAAGACTGTATTACTGTACAGAAATTGCTGATGTGGTTTCTTTACATTGAGACACAAATTCTGAAACATACTTTACCTTATACAATACTGAGAAGCAAGATAAGACTTGAGCCCTAAAAATACAGGAAATCCTTTGTCCTCAAAAGAAGTAGGTAGGATTTTCAGATAATTACGAAGTAGAAAACACAGAATATTGTAACTTTTAAATCCCAAGCATAACCTAATACTGTTGGCTTCTATAATGACAGTAATAATAGAAAATCCCAGTATTTTAATATTACTTGCTGCTGTCCCACATAAGATTTTAAAAACCATACTAAAAACCTATAGCCCTCCCTTCCATAACACTGGAGGAGATTCTCAAAGTTGATTTGAATTTTCAGAGATTACACAGGGTGGTTTTTTCCCAGATAAATGGAGGCTGTGGTTTTTCTTCTATCAAAGATATTTTTAATTTTAAGGCTTATTAATTACACTAATACAATAGCAACATTTATTAGAATTTCTTAAAACAATCCTACTGCTATCTCCAAAGGCATCTGTTTAGAAAGGACTTCGATGCATGACAGATAAGCTAACTGCAGAAACTCAGATCCTTGAGATAAGATAGAATCTGACACGTAAAAGATTATGACAGAATCATGAGGCCTGTCTTAGATTTGCTGTTAACTCCTTAATTTCCTGATTGTGAAAGCATGAGATAAAACACATTTTTTTATTATTTGAACACAAAGGAACAAGCAAGATTATCAGGCAAAGAATGTAAAAAGTTTTTCTTAAACGTATAAAAGTTTTTCCCTTAGCTAGCACCTGGTGCCAAAATGATATTGTTCTGCAAACCATGTTTAGATTAAGACTATACTAATAGTAATAACAGCAGGAACAAAAGAAGCAGTAATGGTTTACTCTACTGACACTCACAGCTGCCAGTAAGACCGCGAAGCAAAAAAAACTGTGCAGTCTCTCAAAGGTCAGCCGTAGTATGGTTGCAGTGTCTGCTCTGCAATTATTGACCTTTTCTTGCTTGCTTTTTAAACTTGTAATTATTTTCTGCCCTGTTTTTGTACTCTGTTAGTAGATTGCATGTTAAATTCAAAATGAAAGAGATCTTTACAAGTAAACTCAATGAATAGTTCTGGACTTTCAGACAGACAAAAATGGAATAATTTATGGAATACTGCATAACTGTAAATACTGAAATCTGGAAATTTAAACTTACAATTCCTTAACAGAGTTAATGAGCAGATGACTGCTGTCCTTTTCCTAAAATGAATTCTTTAAGCTCACTTTCCAACTGAGGGGAAAATCCTTAATTAAGCAGAAATCTATGTGTCTACAGTCTTTTGGAAGAACACAGATAAAATCCGAATAGGAAGGCTGTATCATGCAATTCAGTGTACTCCATTCCCCACTGGCACTACGGGTGAATTTAAGTCCTCTCATTCCGTCTGCAATCTTACACAGGTTTAAAAAAACAACCAATGAAACAAAGAAAAAAAAATCTGAATGGTTCTACTTCTTGCCAGTGATATAGACAAGCAATCAAAATATTATTTGGAACAGGACTGAGCAAAAGTCAAAACTTTTGGAAGGCTGTTCGGTGGTCTACGTGACTAAGCATGGTGATCATAGTCCATTGTTTTGCAGAATAAAATTCACATTTTACAAAATGAACTGACAGTAAAAGACACAAAATACATACAGATAATTGAAATGAGAGTGGAAGCCTGAGGGACAGCCCAGTGATGACCTATACACAAACAGCGGTACTGTTCTTTTTCTTCCTTTCTGTAGATATGAATACTCAATCACCTAAAACTAGTATGAAACTTCCAGAAGAAAATGCCATTAATTTTTCAACAGACTTTTCCTCAATAAAGTAAATGTTTAAACCTCATGGTTAAGACCTACAGAACACCTTAAAAATGCTGACCACAACTGTCCTTTGTAGGCTGTGTTGAATGAGGTCACAACAAGAGCGTGAAGAAAATCTCTTCAGAAGGTTAACGCATTTTGTTTGCCTTTTAGAATTACAAAGATAGGTGAGGATTTGTGGGATTAAAGTGTTGTGGGATTCAAGTCTATCTGGTATTAAAAAATTCAGTGGCAGTGAATACCTTAAGTCTGTCTGAATGTCTGTTCTGATTTGCTGCATGAGTGTAAAGGAGTCTTGGACTGATATGCAAGCACTGTCCTGGTTGAGTAAACTTGACGCTACCTCTGGTTTTGAAATCTGAAAAATCAGACTTAATGCCTATGCTGAACAGGAAAGGTGAGCCATATTTTTCTTCAGTTTCTTTACAATGTTAAACATTTATCCAATAACACCACAACCTTTGCACTATAAGCTATATCTAGCATAAGCATCTTAGCAACAGAGATAGAAAGAAATTAAGTCAAAATGGCAATGGAATAGAATGCTGGTTTGAAAAATCTGTTAACATTTTTATCATGTGTTTTATACTAATACTTTTATCAATGAAGAGTGGGCATGGCTCATACATTTGCTGAAACAAAAAATAAAAGGCAATATTTAATTTTCTCAGAACATTGATGTGCATTGCTGAAAGCTGCAGTTCAGTTATTCAAAACCCTCAAATGCAAATGCAGTTAACGGCAAGGAGGAGGTTTTTAGCAGACAACTAAAATACACCCTACCACCTAAGTCCTACTGAAGAGTCCTGAAAATAAAGAAAGATCAAGAGAATTATGCTGACTGATATCTAGAGTAAGGAACAGCGTACAAAATGGTATATCAGCAGGCACCCAAACAGTAATTTTGCTAAGAATATTTAAACAAGTGGGCCAATATTTGAGAAAGCAAATGGGACAATGTTTCAAAGTATTGTACATTTTCCATCTTACTTTTATAAATATTTAGCCTAGAAAAGTTTTTATGTATATATTTCTCTTGTATCAATCCCTGTTAAAGGTACATTTCATTCAGTATGGAAACGATGGCAACGATACTTAAAGACTGAAAAAGTATTTCCACTATAAAATTTCATAAAACATTCTGTAGGTATTCTTGGAAAGCTAGACAGTATTGATTCCAGCTGAGTCCAGATTATTGGTTACTGCAGCATCAGGATGATTTTGCCTACTGGGACTGGCTGGACACACATACAAAGCAAAATTTGTCGTACAACTATTGTCTTAAGAAGTTTAGGTCCAACCATGACCTGTTTACCTGCTGCAAAGTTACATGCACAATATATGCTTTGCTGATTCTGCTGTTGCAAGAATTGTGAAACATAAACAAAGAACTTGAGGAGCTAAGTCAGTATGAGCAACTCGCAAAGGCCAAAATAATCAGTGAGCAAAAATACAAAATCAATACAATTAAAATGGCAAATTAAGTGGACAACTGAAAATGTATGAATCAACATTCAGCTTTGTTAATTACCTCTCTTGTAAATTTTGATCAAACTGATTAAAAGAATGTATTTAGTATGTAAGATATTTTGTAGTCAATAATTCTGAAAGGTAACCATAAAAAAAAAAATAATTAGAGACTGAACTCCAGTAACTAGAGATTTTGTAAGTTCTTACGGAAATAAATTCATTACTTTTATTTCACTGTAAAATCTATCATAACAATAATATAACATACATGGAAAAGGGTCATAGAAATCTAAACAGCCAACTGAATAGAAAATGGAGAGCGCATTACTTGTACTGGATGGGCGATACCACACTGAATAAAAGAGACTGGTTCTTCAAGTGCAGTCAAAAGCCACTGGAAAACATAGTATTCTTCTGAGATATTCGGTGTAAGATGAGACAGAATTAGAAGCATTTAAACTTTTACTAGTAAGTTTTCCCAAAATGAAACAACAACAGGTGGGATTAAATTGTGAAATGGAGATCACAGTCTCGAGTTATCACGGCATTCAGAGTCAGAACTCAGTTTCAACTTATTTTTGTAAAGTATTTTGGGAAGAAATGGTAATGGCATATATTACATTCCTTGTTTTATTAGAACGTGAATAACATAAACAAGGATTTGCCACTTCTGTCTAAGGAAAAGATTGTTTTCCAGCTCTGATATATTTATTGAGTAAAAGACAGGATAAACCCTATATCGCTCATGCAGAAACACAGACCAAGGGATGCAAAGGAAAATCTGAATGCTGTCAGGATAGAAAAAATTCTACTGTATCTAACAAAGAGAAACACCCCAAAATCCTCACTGGTATCTGCAGAAGTATGTGAATTCTACCTCTACGACATATACCTTCCTTTTATTCCCATCTGAAATGGGATATTTCTGACATCAGGGCAAGGGAATGATCACCTGAAGTTAATTGCTTCCAAAACTGGCACAACGAAATGGTGCATGTCACTGCATGTACCTCACACTCTTCCCCTCTAGAACCTCATGGACAACCGGTTTTCTATGAAATGTGAGAAAAGCAAAACGGGAAAAACAACAACAACAAAATGCCAAAGATAGACTTATTTGGATGTAAATAAAAACTAAGCTGCTCTTGGCTTTGTTTTGGTTTCTAAAACAAAAGTAGCAGAAAGCTTAATTTCTATGCAGAAAGATTTCTATCTTTAGGCGAATTTCAGGTGTAAAATTGCTTCTAAATATCTTAAAAACAATACAAAATTTATTGTGTACAATAATGAAAATGAAAATTCCTGTTTTTTTCTAATTTAGGTCAGAGTATTGTTTACAGATATAATGCATACCTTTTATATTTAATAGATCATACTTTCACAGGGTATGCAAGTTTGAGTAATTAAAACTGAAAAAAATTCAACAAAACTTTCAAAACTATTAGACTAGAGAACCTTATTAAGATTTGGTTACATACGGAATATCCAACATGAAAAAACTTCACTGTCAGAAATTAATCTGTACAAATTCATTTGACACATTAGTTTTAAATTCAAAGAGCAGGTTTCTTGCTGACTCATCTGACTATACATTTTGGGGTTTCTCACTGGATTTGTTGTTTCTGCATCTAAATTAAAACCAGTTACCTAGTTAATATTAGCTTCTATATGCATGACTCACACACTGTACCAAAATGACAAATGAGTCTTTAAAAAGTTAACTGTAGCAGATGAGAAAAGGCTACCTCCACTTTAAAAGTATCTCTTCTAAAAATACAAATACATCTTGAAAGAGATGATACCCAAGTGATTCAATTATATATATAACCTTAATTATTCCTACTTTAAAATGCTAAAAAAAATAGGTTAGAAGAATTTCTTGTAAATGCAGTAGGGGAATGATTTTCTAGCTTTTGAGGGATTATTTCACTAAGAATGCAGCAAATATATTAATGTGCTTTTTGATATTTTTCTTTAGGCTGATCATGAGGAAAACCAGTCTAAAATATGTCATGCCAATAATTTTTAAAAACACAAGTTTTGATCAAATGGTTATTCACTGTATGCATTCTGTCCTCCAGCAAGTTATTTAAACATAACTGTTCTTGTATTTAAGGAGAAAAACCTTAAATTTAGTTATATGAGGGAAGAAAACTGTTCACGCTGGACAGTCAGAACGCCTCAAGCCCATACTCTAAGACATTTAATACTTTTTCATTTGAAAACATCTGTTCATGTTTTGCACAAAAGTAAGCTTCTCTTCGCATTTCTGGTGTGTTGTCACCAAGATAGTCTGGAAAAATACATTTTGCAAATGTAAATTTTATCACCAGCAGATCTTCAATTAGGGCCATGCTGGGTCTATTAGACCACACACTGGGATGTTGTTCTGCTTGGGGCACAGTAAGCTCTACTCTCCGGTACTCCCTTCACTTCATGATCAAGTTGTTAAATACATTCAGGAGAGATGAGTGACTAGTGACTGTAACTCCTAGCAACAGCTTCTGTGGCTGTGACATGGTAGCCTGTTTTGAGGCAGTACACTGTTCTGAGGTGAACCATTACGCATTCTATTCTAATCTCTTCTCTTGCTCTCCACTTTATTATTTTCTCAGTGAAAAGGTGTAATTAGTATATTTCTGCCTTTGTTTCCATACAAAGTTTTCTGTATGCTATCTTACTATATGCTCTCTTTAAGGCATTTAAAAAAAAAAAAAAAGGAGAAAAAAATTTGTTTCAAACAATGTCTGGCAAACTAGCTAGCAAACAGAACATCTGTCATCTGGAGAAGAAGGTGCAGGAAGGCAAAAATAGAGATACAATTGCTTCAATGGAATCTGTAAGGGTTCAGAATGGAGAGTCCTCCTTGACTGTATGCCAGTGAACCATATGTGAAGTGTCAAGAGCATTTCAGGATGCGAATGAATACTGAAGTGATAACATGAATAAATATGAGAACTTGTTTTGAGAAACCCCAAATAAATGCAATTTTATATGTGGCTAGTGTTGGAGAAGTAGTGAAATAAATCAAGGGCAAAGCAAGGTGTCTTGCAAGCAATACATACTTTAAAGACCAAGAAACCAACATTTTAGTGGCCCCTATTTAAACAGGCAGAAGAAGATATCTTGCATATTCTAGCCAATGCAAGCCTCGGCCTAACTGATTAAGCGTAGGTTAACTGACAAGTGTGGAGCAGCATGTAAAAGCATTAAAAAAAAATTTCACTTCTAAAGAGAAGTGAAAATGCTACAGCTCAGTAGAAACAAGTGGGGTTTGAGGACATCGTATCTACAACACCTACTTCAAAAGTTCCCTGGAAGCTGGAATAATTGTAAACACACAACAATATCAGCCAGATGTGACTGGGATGCCAAATGGTCAAATAAACATTAATATACACATAGCAAATTTCAAATGTGCAATGCAGTATATGAAAGGAAAACCATAGCTATTAAAACATTAAGACAATTAGAGTCTAGCTGTTCTTATCTAGTCAGCAGAATAGCAGCATTGCAATGCTTTTCTGTGTACCAGGATAAAGGAAATCCTTCTTAGTATTCTATCAGTTTCTTGACTAGCTAGTTCAAGTGTCCCTAGATGAGGGGAAGGGCAAATTCTGAAGGGCCTACATGGGATTCCTGAAATCAGTTCTGCAGTACTAGTTTGTTTATTAAACCCATTTCTGACTTCACTGTGAAAAGGTTTTCTCACATTTTTCTCAATTCAGAAGTATTAATTTTCTACATGGTCTTCTCTCTCAGAAACACACAGATAACGTGATTACAGTATTCAGACAGCTGATTCCAGGAACAACTCATTACAATAGCAGTGTAGGAGCAACTGAGAAAGAATCACAACCTTTTCATGGATGGCTTTATTAAATAACACCAACAGATTATCTACAGATATTGCAGAAACCATGGGAGAGACCATTTGGCCAGCCTTGTTCTGTTAGCGTTAAGCTGTTTCCATCCTTAAGCTGAGAAGACATCAATATGGACTAAAAGAAGTTCCCTGAAAGCTCTGGTTCCTCCTACCTTCATCAATTAAAAAAAACCAATCAAAACAAACCACAACAAAATTAAACTACCCTGTCATAATCACTTAAGGAATAATAGTACACAAATAATTGGGGAAAAATGATAAATGACTGCACAAGACGGAGTAACAGCACTTCGAGAGCTATGAAGCACACAGCACAGAACCTACACATCTCAACTCAGCTGTCTACAAATTCTGCCTGACATGGTTTTGTTTTTTTTTCTAAGTTTAATCCTATCCCTTCTGGTCTCCCCATTCCGTAATGATTTAATCCGTCTTTTTTTGAAGCTCTGGCTGTTCGTACTACTGGGGAAAACTGGGTTCTAAGAGGTGAAAGCACATATTTTGTGGGATAAGATGGGAAAAAGAAATATACTTTGACCACAATAGTACAGTTAATATCAATATAAACAAAGCCAGTACTTCTGGAATAATTTATTTATTCTTTAACAGTGAAATCTCCATTTACCTTTGCCTCACCCAAAAGACTATCAAATATTTTTCATGCTTTAAATACACAGTCCGCTAGCCCACCACAACACATTTAGTTCCCTAAATAAGCATTGCAGTAGGTTGTGAACATAATGAGTGGGTACATGGCAGACTTTAAAGGCAGGTTGTTTAGGCTGTCTGGACTCAACAATGAAATGGTAAGAAATGGTAATTTACTCTTTTCAAGAGTAAATTTAGAGCCTACACTGATAAAAACAGTCCATAGATACTTTAACTAAGGAAGGGAGAAGAAAGCTGTATTATTTGATCAGGCAATGACTTTAAGTCACAAAGGAAACTTAATCATGGAGGAATGGAAATTTTGATCCACAGAGTCATCATTTCTAGAACTGAAAATTTTTGGAATACAGTGAATGTAAACACCCTTCAGATTATATGGCAATGCCAGTCTAAACAAAGCACGGCTTCTTTTAAGGCCCAAGTGGTGCATGTGCAGCTATTTCCAGACAATGCAGACATGGCACATGAGATCAGATGTAGGCAGAACTGAAGCCTGTATTTCATGCATACTCGCAAAATTACGCTTGTCAAACATTGTAGACTATCTGCAACTATGGCAAATATATATGGTATTCTGTACAACAGCATCTCCTGAAAATAACCTCATACTTCTGAGCCATCAAGGAGCCAGAAAGATCACAGTCTTAAAACGCAGGACGTTTCCCCTGCACATATCAGTTTAAAGAGATAAACTGGATTCATCTTCAAGAAATACAATATTGATTTTATTGCACAAAGCATTAAGAAGATCTGATCTGGAATTCTATGTTCTGATCAGACATGTTCATGAATGACAAAGAAGTGGAATAGAAAAGAATTCTTAGTGTTAAGTAGGAGACAGTGTGGAGAAGAATGAAAACCTATTGAGAGTCTCATCAAACAAAGGATGACAGCAGGTGTGAGCGTTCTTTATAAATACACCATGGGATAAAAACAATCAGAGCAAAAAACATCAAGCTCAAGGACAATGGTAGCCCAAGAACAAAACAGGAAAAAAAAACTCAAACCAAACCTGAAGAAATCTAGTCTAAAAATGCAGAAAAGTTTGTCACCTTCAGAAAGTGAGGTTCTGAGAGGGGCAAAGAAATAGAAGTAAAGTATGCAACTGACTATAACAGAACTTGAGGAATTTAATAAAAGCATTATAATGAGACGTTTACTCGAAACAGCAAGTAACAGAACTCAATGCATCATCAGGTCCCTCATGTTCTTTTCCTCCCCCTCCTTTTACTTTATAGTTAATGCTAATTATTTTTCAGCTATACATTTTTAATGCAAATTACTGCTATAGTTTCATGGTTTTCTTCCTATGAACTCTACTCTCTTGATGATTTTAAATTATTCAATTACGGGGAAATAAGTGGATGCAATAACCTAGCAAAATTAAAAATAATTGTTTTTAAAAAATAATGTGTCATGTCTGAGTATTCTTAGAAACTCTGACAAAGCATTGCACTAAAGATATGACAGAGCTTTTGCATATATAACATACATATACATATTTACCAAGTAATAGTACATCAACAGAGCATGTGAAAGAAAGCTGGAGATTAATTAGCGCAGTCAATATAATGTAAATAGGAGTTAGGACTGCATTAGAACAACATCCAATTTTATTACATATTTATCATGTGTTCTGCTAATGAATAAAGTACAAACAACCCTAAAAATGGGACCTTGCAACTCATTAATAGTAATCTATCAAATCTTTTAGAGCACAGCGATATTTCTCCTTTCTCCTGCCTCTCTACCCCCCGTTAGTTTTTCCAATTCAGACTTGAAGGAATGGTAGAGATCACAGAACTCATTGCAGACATTTTATCCCAAAGTCAAGCTACCCAGCAGTTTTCCTGGTATTTTGCCTCTTTTGAAGCAATCTTACTTCTTTTCATAACAGTTAATTATTAATAGGTAAAGAGGTTATGTCATGGCAGGCTTTAGTCTATGTTCTTAAAAACAAAATAAATTTTTAAAGTCAAAACAACTTAAATATAAACTTTTGTTAGCATTTGGGAGAAAAAACCTGTTTACTAGAGGATTTCCTAAGAACATTCTCCATTTTTGGTTTTAGAACTGACTTCTCTAGGCTGAACAATGAAACAAACAAGCAATGCTACAGGTATAGGGCTCAAACAGAGCCATGATGAGAATAAGCAACATTCATGATGAGAGTAAATGGGAGCAGAATCTAGGATTATAAACAACGGCAGTGCAGGCCAACACTTTATTTTTTGAACTCTTTCTTTAATTACCCAGCACTAGTGAGACTGATCTTAGTCCAAACACAAAGAGAGGATTTAGTGGTTATTAACTAAGAAAACATTTATCATCTAAAAATTATGCAGAAGAGGTGGCCTTGGCAAAGAACTAAGAATGCTCTGAATCTTGAGATTAGGCTTTGAAACAGGGCCTACAGCATCTAATAAATACCTAAATACATGAAATACATGTCCAGTCCTACTGGGAGATTTTCTTTCCTTAAGAAGAGTACAGTCTTGTAGTAAACTACAAACAGATTGTAAAACACAGGTTACCGGTGTCCTCTCTTACTGACTTGTTTCTATCGATTAACAAAAATCCAAACAAACAACAAAAAACACAAATGAAAACTCCTCCAACACTGAAAGAAAACTCAAGCAGCTCTCCAAGCTTTAAACTAAAAATATGCAATGCTTTTTTTTTTTTTTTTAACAAATAATTGACTAAACATCCCACAATAAATATAATATAATTCTGCCTAGGTAGTGTTTGGTTTGGGTCCTTATTTAACAGTATAACTCCTGAAAAACCTTTGGGCCTGGTTGTGCAACCATATTCCCCCAAGCAGATGGGGGACTTAAAGAATTTATCTCATCCCCACAAAAAGGCAGTAATCAAATTAAAAATGAACCTGCAGGATTCAGATAGGACAAACATATGACACCAATCACAGGAAAATGGCATGTTTCATTACCTTGCAACATTAATAGTTTAGTAATACATATTCTGGGCCCTCGGAAACATGTTTCATAAAATATGAAAGGTTCTAATGGCTTGGAAACTGCACATTTACAAGTTTGGAGCAACAGAGTTGCTGGAGCCTGAAGCATTCAGTTTGTTTCAAGGACGGACACAGTAGCAAGGGGGACCAAATGCCTTCCCCACACTGTTCCTCTCATTAAGCTCAAACTGACCAGAGCGCCCAACAGGGGAGCAGAAGGCACACTAAGGTCTTAACAACTCTCAGGCACGTAGATAAGCAGTGAACTGTATTTTAAACCTCTGAATAATTACCTGAAAACATGAAAACTTTATGCCATCTAACTGACAAAGCTATTCAGCAGATGTAGTTAGAACAGCAAAAAGGCTGTTTCTTCAAAGCTGAGTCAAGGCACACCAGCAGGCAAACATAATAATTACATATCATAGAATTACAGAATGGTCGGAGTTGAAAGGGACCTTACAATCATCTAGTTCCAACCCCCCGGCCATGCGCAGGCACACCTCCCACTAGACCTGGTTGCTCAAAGCCCCATCCAACCTGGCCTTGAACACTTCCAGGGATAGGGCATCCACAACTTCTCTGGGCAGCCTGTTCCGGTGTCTCACCACCCTCACAGTAAAGAATTTCTTCCTAATATCTAATCTAAATCTACCCTCTTTCAATTTAAAACCATTACTCCTCTTCCTATCACTACACCCCCTAGTATCTGTAAGAGATTGCGTCAGTGATAACTAACATTGCTGACACCACCGACACAGTGGATGTTTGTCTCAATATTACTATGGCAGGAACACCATCAATGGACACCACAAACAGATGTTTATCTGAACATTGTTATGGCAGGAAAACCATCAACAGACACCACCACCACAGCCTGTTTATCATAACATTGCTGATACCACCGATGGCAGGAATACCATAATGGTCAACCACAGTCTGTTTATCTCAACCCTGCTGACACCACCAACACAGACGTTTATCTCAACCTTACTATGGCAGGAAAAACACCAACAGACTCAGGGTCGGGGAGACTAAGGGGCCTGAAGATCCCCTGGGAATGGCATTCGGCAGATGCACCACCACCAGGTGAAAGGTGTGGTTAAGTAGAACAGCTCGTGATGACTCTGTAAAAGCACGGAACTAACCAACGTCAGATGGAACGTTCTCCCACCGGACTTGAAACTAATCAGACTGTTGGGAGGCCGCAGCTCTGGGGTGCTAGCTATTGCTGTGAACTCCTTCATTCTTTCCTCTTCCTTTCTTTCCTTCCTTCCTTCCTTCCTCTATCTCTCGCTCACTCCTTTGCGTTTGCAAACTTGCTGTCAGGCAAATAAAGTTCCTTGGCACTTGACTCCGTTTCTTAATTCTGTGGCTGAGAATATGAGCAAAACCTCACTCCGGTCTTTGACTGGTGTGCAACAGTATCCCCAAACTTTCCAGTATTCCTAGTCCCTTCCTTCCAGTGAGATTGCTTACACAGTGAAATTACACTTAAATAACGTAGCCGTGGCATTGCGAGCAATATGTGAATTCCATGTCTCTAGAACTTAACTGTGTTTCTGAAATCCCAGATGACTGAGAATATTGCCCTGTTAACATGGCACGATAAGTCTCACCTACACTAAAATTTTCAATTCAAACAAAGGGATGCAACTGTAGTGTACGTAGGTCCTTACTCTCTATAAAAATGGTGAAGACTTCCACTGAAAAATCAGTGCTAATAAGGATATCATTTAACAAAGTAACTTGTAAAAATGGTACTAAATATACAAATAGCACAAACATGAGATATCCTGCACCAGGAAAACTAGAGGAAGATAAAGCAAATAGAATCAAAGAAAAATACTGACAAAAAACATATGCTCTACAGTCTCTGTGTGTTCCTGGCAAATAATGAATAGTGACAATTGATAGTGCAGCATTACTGAAGCGTGTTCAAATATCTTACAGGTCGGCCTCTTTTTGTCATGTTTGTGTTCTACCATTAAATCTTACAGTGTACCCAAATCTTACAGCTTTCTGGAAATACTGCTGGAAAAAACATAGAAGAGGCAGATCAGTGTCTCTGGGCAATCTTTTAAAACAAATTGTTTTTATGGATGTATTTTTATTGTCTGTCTTTTATAAATGTTAATATGCCATAGCCTATGACATTTTCTCATAAAAAACGTCCCAGCCTTAGCAAGTTACCCAACAGAGGGTTATTGATTTAAGACAGAGTTTGATTTTCTAAGTATTAATTGTTTCTTTTCTCAGTGCTGCACTGGGCATTGCACCACATAATATTCAGGAGAAAGTCAGGAATGGAACATTATAAAGAAACTTAAACATCTTGTCTACAACTGCTGATCAGGGAGCATCAAGCACTATTCAACTGCTTAGGAAAGACTGATATGATCAGTGGGCAACAGGGCAATAAACAGAGGCAGCCAAGAGAGTCACAGCAGTTTCCAGACTTCTTTAGGAGAACGTAAGGGCAATAAAGAATAAATTAGGGAATGGTAGATTCCTTCTTACATGAATAATCAGAGTGTATATTCATGATCAGATAACATGCACCCAAGAGTTTTAGAAGAAATGGATAATGCTCCTTACAAACATTAAAAATAATTCATAACTTGGACAGCATTCATTTTAATCCTCAGTAACGTTTTGACAAAATGAAGCATTACATAAAATCACAGTAGCCCCCATGAAACAGATTAACCTAGAGTTATATAACAGAGAAAATTCACCATAGAGAGAGGCCTTCCAGGAAGTTTCCAGAAGAACCTATACCTAGGAGGTGACAGGTATATGTCACATAAAACCCAAGCCACAGCTCCAGCCAAAGTTAGGCTTAATAGAGTAAATTACAAAACAAAATACTTTCTTCTGTAGTATGCATGATATCAGACCACGTGAACATAATATTTCAGTTTGGCCACACAATCTGTGAATCTCTGAAATAGAGACGTAAAACACCAACAAAGAAAAAAAAAAAAAAAGATCAGCATATTGCCAACTCATATAAAGCACTAAAACCAATGAAAATGCAAAAAAAATTTCTACTACTATTCTTTGTGCAACATATTGATATAGGAGTAAATGATGATTATATTCTGACATGTTTCTGATATTATACATTTAAGAGAAAAAATAAAAAGTGATAAAGCACTCTGCTTTGATGTGGACAGTTTTCCCTACGATGCAAAGAATTAATAGGAAACAAATCATGCATTAACTTCAAAGTGGATGTTAATAAGCACCTCCTGCAACTGGAAAGCCAGTTAAGAAGAGATTTTTCTCCTAACCTACTCTAGTTCTGGATAAGAAAACTTACATACATTCCTTAGCGAGAAGTAACCTGACAGACTGATAATTTTTAAATTCTGCATGCAGTTTCACAACAGTTTTAGCCCTATACCTTAGCTTAAATAATGAAGCTAGGAGAGTTTTCATAATTCCCACCTTTTAAATGTTACATAATCCTTACCCTTTTCTTTGAGAAGGCACTAGCATTTATCTCAGTTCTTAAAGAGCAGATTCAGAAGCTAAACCAGAATAAAACCAATGCAAAATTTAAGACAAAACAAAAACCCAAGCAAAACAACCAAGAAAACAAAAAAAAAAACCCCGAAGCCTAAAATAAATATTTATAAACCAGTTTAGCTCTCTGGACCATTTCACCATGGAATAATAGGGAGGAACAGTGTGGGAGGAAGGAATGAGATCATTACAGAGCTGACTTGCTTAAATGCTGTGAAACCTTCCTTACAGTGCACCACCAGTTCCCAGTTTCTGAGTGAAATAAGGCTAGTGGGATTAAAACCATAAAGTTATACTTATGACTCCACTTCTGCAATACAGAATTACAAGAAATACGGTTATTAAAAACACCTATCATCAGAAATAGAGAAGTGTATTTCCTCTAAAAGAACATTTCATAAAAGTTACTGATACTCAGTTAAGGTTTTCTCAGCTCATCTTGTCCTCGAATACAACACGTAAGTGCCATAACAGGGTGAAGTTATTTTTCAGATATCAAACAAGATTTTATTCCTTCCATCCGCTCTTCACCTGACTTTTCCAGGTTCATTGTGCACTATTTCTATGGCAATTCTGTGTTAATTATTGTGAATGTAATTCTTCCTATGCCACATTTAACTATTTAAACACAGTAAGGTGTTAAAATTACTGTATGCATTTGTGGTGGGAGATGCTGATATTTTCAAATGACACTTAGTGGACCCATTTCATAATGAGCAAGAATGTGGCAGAACTGTTCTGAAGGGAATTCAACACTACAATTTTCCCATGTTCGATGAAAAGTAGGTGCATTCAATAAATTACTAAGTTCTTGTTTCTTTCACTCCTGTCTTGTAATAAGGAGTATACACACCCTGAGGATTTACATGCTAAAGCTAATTTGCCGAGCTAAACAGCCATCAAAATCAGCACTGTTCTGAGCTTAATAACCTGCTATGGACTTATAAAGCATTCTGTAAGAATGCTACTGACTGCTGAAGTAACGCTCTCTCTTAATTTTGCAATACAGCAAATTAAAATAAGGTATCTGAAAGAGAAAGACAAACAGCCTTCTGGAAAAGGGGAAAAGCAAACCATTATACTCTGCAGTACATTAACTGCTCTATTGGAGCAAGTAGCTTAGTTTTTCTTTAGTTCCTTGTAATCAACAAGCAAATCTCTGGGTAAATAAATGAAGTAGTGCTGTATATGCTTGGCTATCATTCTGGTCCACCATGAAGCACTACTATTCTCTGCTTTCTTGAGTCCTTGCTTCCCACTGTGCAGTAGAAACATTTTCTTCTATCTAGTAAAACAATGTCAAAAAAGCCCTAGAAAAAACTTTCATATTCACCTACTTAGCAACTAAAGTAAAAATAAATTTACTATAAACCACACAAAAAGTAAGCACAAGACCGTAATGCCAGGTTAGCGAGGAATTTAGTCTTATCAATGGCAAAACCACTGCTCTAGTCTTTATTTTGCATGTATTTCTTGGTACAAAAAAAAAGGCAAACACTGTCTCCTACTATACCTCACCTAGTATATCTCAGTCTTTGCAAAATATCATAAAACACATTTAATATAATTTTGAAACCCAGAAGCTAGCAGACAACATGGGGAAACATGTCAAATGAATGCGAGAAGATAAAAATTAACACAGGCTGTGACTTAAACTGAAAACTCTTTCATTCTTCCCCATTCCCTTCTTAAAATGAACAATTTTTTTTGCATTAAATTAACACGTTTCCAAGACCTGAGTTTTCAGAATGCATTTATCAATGCCTAACAGCTTTCCTGATCTAAAATTTGCATGTTCTTTACGTTGAGTTTAGCAGAAAGTATATGTATTACTTGTTTAGAAATATAGTTTATTTAGAGTACATACTTCTAAATAACATTGAAACACAATATGTATTGCCATACATAATACATAGAATGGATACTACGTATTGTACTCGATGCACGTATATTATGTGTCTAACAAAAGTGTGATCATTCTCACAGGAGGGAAAAAATGTCTGTCCATGTCGTTCTCGTGGAAGCAGTCTGGCTGAGGTGGAATACACTGGAGAGAGAGAAGTTTCTTCCTTCTTTAAAAGTAACTGAGAACATTGGGAGGTGTTTCTGGAATGCACAGTGGAGTCAGGAGAGCAAGCTGTGAGCTTGTATCACAAATGAAGACAGAGATTCCAGAGGTAACAAATGGGATCTCAACACAAACCTCAGACATGCTGAAAAGCTATTTTTCCTACAGACCAAGGAAGGACAGCCAAGAGCTCACTGCAATCCAGCAAGGCACTAAAAATTGATGGTCAGAGAGCAACCATGAGGAAAGAACCTGTCTTACAAGGACGCAGTGCTTCCATTCCTTCTCACTCAGCAATATTGCTGTTTTCTATTTTACTAATTACTGTCGTCCATGTGTCTTATGGTTTTGCATGGTACTGCAAATGAAAGGTGCAAGCAGATGCAGGTCAAAAACCTGGCGCTCAGGGTCTTATTATGTAGCCTTTCAATATCAAATTATTTCCGTAATTGGTTTATAGACTTTAACACACACACACACACAAAAGAGGCGTCTGTCAAAGACATCTGCCTTGACCAACAAAACACACTGGGCACAAACAAATCCCATGGACACAACACCAGCACAGTGTGGTTTCAATCAAAAAAGCAAAAGATTCCATTAACATGTAAATACTTCTAAGATGAAAGAAATGAGCTTATTCTCTAAAAATGTGTTCTTATACTATCACATTGTTTATCATTGTTTATGCTTTAATCGATTAATTTTTCAGCGAATGTAGTCCCAAAAAAGTTAGCAGCAGCTCTTTCAGAGAGATGATGCATCTTGCCATTTTTGAAGAACCCTCAGATGTGGAAACCTACTGAATCACAAAGCCATTACACCACACAAGGAACAGCTTCCATCAGTCTAGAAGGCTTTGTTTGTAAAAAGTAAACTTGACTTAAGCATCTCTGCTGCTTTAGTTCAATAGGTGAAATGTCTGTTTATCTTCAGTAAACTGGAGGTTCTTGGCACAAGAGCCTAGCAGTAATTTTTTCCTTTATTAGGCTCTGCTAAAAAGCCATTATAGAGGTATGTGTTATGGCCCTCTAGGCACAGACTCCTCCATGACATTAAAGAAATGAATCTTTTAGTTTTATATTCTAATTTTAGTCTGAGGACCTGAGTCATTTGTCATGGAGCTGTGTAAGATGCTAATAAAAAAAAATCATAATTTAAGCCTTTCTTCCATTTCAAATGTTGCATCAGTTGCAATAATCACCAACAAAAACAAGAATGTAACTGCAGTGACGTGCAATTGCATACATTACAATGGCACAAAACAAGAGAAGTGACTAATTTTTTTTCTTCAATCAAGTTATAACTAAAACAGGTTATGATATTCATTTTGTTATCTCTAAAGGGCTCAGAAAAGAAACTATGGAAGAATCCCTCAGAAGGGTACAAATGAAATTATAGGTAATGAATTTGGAAACTATCCTTTTGTGTTCCAACAATCTGTATGTCTGCTGGGGAAGCATTCTGTAAGTATGTCATATATTAGCCTTAAACATACAATAAGTTATGTAAGTGATATATAGTTAATGGCTGGCATTTTCCCAAACTGTTAACATACACTCATACACTGAATTACACTTACACAATTGGTTAAGCTTTTTACTGAAGAAAAATAAAATTAACTTAGTTTATTTAGTCCAGGGTGCTTTTTGGCTTGAAATAAAGCAGATAGACTCTGAAAACATTCCCTCAGTATTAGGCTTGAGTTGTACAAAATCTGATTAGTCTTTTGTTGTTGTTTTTTAAAACACAAAAGCTAATGCAAGGAAATCTCACCAAGAATCATACTTACAACTACATGTTGACTTGAAACTGAATGATTAAAAACAATTTTCTTGTCAAGCTGTGAGTCAGAATAATGTGTCATACAGTATTTCACCCATTGAAGCCAACTACCTGTTTGCTTCCATAACACAAATGTGAGGATGAATTCTGGCACTTGTCAGCTTATAAGTTACTGCCAGACCAATACTTGTCAGTGAAGCGATAAATGATTATACAGTAAAAATGTACTGAAGAAAGGTGATGAACATTCTGCGAAGGAAAGATTTAAAAATCACACCAGTGACTGTAGTTCATGGCAGAGTAATTCTGCAGTACCTTGTTTTAATTTATCACTGCAAACTATCCAATACCAATTTTACCCAACATTTCCCAGTAGAATACCTGCAATACAAAAACATGGCAAAAACACATGCATACGAACTTTGATATATCTAGTAGAAAATTAAGTACAGAACCTTGATGCTACTGTCAGTCTGTGTTTAACAGGATGGATGCTCTTCCATGCCATTCTCCCAGTCTGTACAACCAAGAGAAATGAGGGCCTTCAGGGATCAGCCTGTAGTCATTGATTTTTCCACATATATCTGACACTTCAGAGCAACCTAGAGTCTCTTCCAAAAAGGGCCACCTTTTCATAATACTAAATGATTATCTCCTCATTGAGAACAGAATACATTTGATGGAGTGCTTCATTTTCTTAGGCCCTGCATTGCAGCAGAAATGAAACACATGATCTAGCAATACATTACACGTGCACATCTAAGTAGAGGTAACAGAGCCAGATTCCACTGTTTTTCTCATGCTGAGTACTAGGAGAGGAACAGAACAGGATAAGCAGACCTGACACGACCTGCGAACAGCAGTTCAGCTAAAGCAGCTCTTATTTCACACAACTCAAATACAGCTCAAGGATTGTAGGAAACAATGTAAAATACCAGCTTGGTCCTCAGGGATAATCTGCAAAGCTCTAGTAGTCAGAAGCCTTCCTCCAATAGGTACAGAGCAACTCAGCCTAGGTGCTAGATGTTATTAGCTATATTTAATGTCGGCAGAAGTCATTCAGTAGATTAAAGGAACAGAGCTTAAAAAGTTTTAAAGAGTTTCTGAACAAGAGGTTCAGAACAAAAACTATATGACCATGTACTGTTGCCTTAATTGCTTTATCATATTTGCCATTACCATACAGAATAAGATGAATCTCTATTAGCACATTACTATTTAACATGCACATAGAGTCAGATACAACATAAAATCTATCTCCAAATTAATTTTCTGTTCAAATTTAAGAAATACTCTGAAGACCTTGATTCAAGGCAATATAAAAACAAAAGGATAAATAGCTTGATCATAGATTAGCCGGCAACTTTCAAATATGAGAATTACATAATTCAAAGTTAATTTTCAAATTATTTAAACTCACATAAAGAATGAATATCAAAGAATGTTTTTAATTTTAAATGCTAAACATTTTCCAACCTCTGATAGTTAATTACAGGCAATTTGAAGTTACAACTTTAATTCAAAGGATGAACTCACTGGGTCAAATGCTCTACTGTTTTATTAAACCATGTATCAAGGAGTGTGATTCACTACAGCTAAACAACAGCCCACATTCAGAAAACTGGCAATTGGATTGCAACTAGCTCATCCATGACCAAAACTAAACTCCTCTGAAGTTTAAAATAAATTATTTTGAAATCCGAGCAGCACGTTAAGCAAATCTGAAACAAAGTTGGAGGTATGGAGATATAACTGCCTATTAAAATCCAGAATGTTTTTTCCACTTCACAGCTATCTCAGTAATGATAGGGTTTAGCTGTAAAAACAAATTGACAGAACTCGATGGGCTTCTGGAAACAAAAGTTATTTTCTCCAGCACTACTGGAAAAGTGTTAACTGCACTTACCATCTGGTGAAAGGATGATAATGCTTATGTACAAGTCCTCACAGGGATTTTGGAGAGGATTAATTAATATTTTTAATGTGCTTTGAAGATAAAACACTCAATAAGAACACAGTTCATTATTCATTTACTTCAGGAAAAGTAGAATTCTTTATAACAAAACCAAGAAACAATAATCGCAATGCCATTGCATAGTAGGAATAATAATATAAAATTATATACCTAAATTCTATACAATTGTTAAACTGTAGCATTTTCTAAATTTCCCTGTTCTGATGGTTTTAAACCAACTTCCAGTACTTTGGAGGTTTAACAGCATCTTTCCTTAAATTTCCAGGCATAATTTGTAACCTAGAACTCAGGCCTAGTCATGGGCATTTTGCAAAGCAGTGAATCCTAACTCAACTTTCTTCTTAACAGAAGAAACCATCCTTCTTGACAGAACATGTTCTTGACTTCCAAGTGAGAATATTCCCTCTATTCCATCTGTACTAGAAAAGTACTTATTCCCTTCAGTGAGGCTGGTAAAAATCAGGGTGGGGTTTTTTTTTTAGGATTAATCTAAAGAGAAGGCTGGATCAGAAAGAATGATGCTTACAAGCTGAGAAATTTCACCTGCCCAGGTGGTATAAGATCTTTGACACAGGACTGCCATGCCAGAAAAAAGATCTGCCAATCTTGCTTCCACCGCCTCGTACTGTGGCTGATCTATTTCACATTGGATAAATATTGACTGGTGGCTGTGTTCTCTACAGAGCGTACAATAGGTGAGAATGAGGTTATTGGCATTTGAAATGCTGTGTCCTGGCACTTGGAGTTGGATTCAACTCTTCACTATTTTTAGAAATTACTAGTGGAAGAACCACTCAGTCTTCCAACACTATAATGAATGACAGAGGTTTTCCCCCCCTATCTGGTTCTTAATCAGCATGCATCAGCACGAAATTTTGTAGTAATGAAGTATAAATCCATGGGAATTTCTTAACTCTCAGCATGAGGAGATCTTCCCACACATTAACTGGAGCCCAGGCTCTTTCTAATCCTGGAGATACTCTGTTCAGCTCTATTACACTAATTTAGGACAATTACCTTATAAATTTCAGGCAAGAGAACACGTAGCATTTAACGTTTACATTTTTAATGAAAGCGTGCTCTTTTTATTTCATACTGTTGTCAGCCATCCATCCAGAGCTTTTTCTAGGCAAATCTGTGGAGTGCCTACCTTGTAACACAGACCTCAGTGGATTAACAGGAAAGTTTCAAAGAAAGGATTTGTCCATTCAGCATGGAGACAACGTATGTCAGCTATCAAAGGACTTTGCAAACACAAAAAAAACCCTATGAAAAGTGACAGAGTTCAAAAAGCAAGGATTTTATGGTTGTGGTTAAAGATACTAAACTACTGGAAGAAGGATTACCGAAAAGCCAATTTAAGGATGTTAGAGTCACATTAAAACTCTCCATTATTACATCAGAAACTCCAAGTTATTTTCCAATATCTTTGGTTTAATGAATTATATTAAAAATTTTTTTCTACCTTAGGTTTAGTGCTGCATATAATCATTTGTAGTTGGGGGGTTGTTTGTATAAATTGGAAAGTGATGTCACATTAACAAGTAATGCTATTGATTGCATCCATTATAACAGAAATACGTGAATAATACTGTAAGAAGCAAAGAAAGAATGGCTAAGGAATATAACTAAAAATACAGAGTATTTTTTAACACTTCTTTATAAGGGATAAAAATGTGAATTGCTCCTTAAAGAAAATTAAAATAACATCTGTTGTACTTACAAAGTATTTCTATCTTCAGTGGCTTGGGGAAAAAGAAAAAAACTATGTCTACAGAGACTGCTGAAGGTAGGATAGGTGAAGACAGAGGAGGCCAGGTAGCAAAAAATTCAGTCTGTCCTTAGCTATCTACCATTGTTCTTTTATAATTTACTTGAGAAAATTTGAGAAACAAATACAGTTTCCATATTTTAGGTGACTAAGTACTATTAGACTTCTTTAAAGCATATTAAAAAAAAGGAACAGCTTAAAAATAATATTGGGGGGCGGGAAATCACTGACACTCATTGGGCTAGCAAGCAGAAGAGAGGCAAGAGAACAGTTTCATTGAGAAAGAAAGAAAAATTACTGTAGTAGAATCAGTAACATAGACCATAAAGGACAACTGCTAAAGAAACAAAGGAACTTAAATGTCTGCTTCCAGATCATAAATCCTGTCACGCAGGCAGCACAGTGTCCATTTATCACTTGGAAGACTGAGATGCAAGAGAAGAATCCAAAAGCAGATCAGGGTTTAATCACACGGGAGCAGGCAGCAATGAACACCTTGGGAAGCAGAGATGAAGGGAAGGAATGAAGACTCAAGAGCAAGTCAGCAGGGCTGAAGAGCAATTACTAGAAGAAACATCTTTGAAGAAGCTGAAATTATGTCCAAATGGAGAAAACAGAAAGGATAATAAATTCTGACAGGCTTAATGTAAAAAACACAAGAAAGCCTGGCCAAGAAGGAACAACTAGCAAAACACATGAAAACCAGTAATAAATCTTCCCTCAAATACATCCATAGCAGGATTCCTCCAGAGACTTTGCAGAATGAAAGGATCAGCACAACAGGAGCATGCAAAGACAACAAGGCAATTGCTGACACTCTAAATGACTTACTAGGATTTGTATCCACTGCAGACCTTCCCATGCTGAAAGAGTCTGGGAGGGCATGGAGACTGGCCAGCTAGAGGAACAGTCTCAAACTGAAGTATGCGTAGAAAAGATTGTGTAGCTAATTGAAAAAGGAACGACAGCTCATGAGAAACAAACATCATTTATCCAGGAATTACTAAATGAACTCAAGAGTGAAGCAGTGAACCACAAACTGCTGTATGTGACATCTGCTCTAAAATCAGCTCAGAACATGAATCCTGGAAGGTGACAGATGCAATGATAACTTCCAGAGAGAGTCCTATATTTACTACTTCTGTCCGCCTTCCCCTTTCATTAGTTAGCTGAAGACAGCAATGCTGAGGATGCTGGCAAATGTCACTGTGAGGCCACTCTAACATCTGCAGAAGGTCTCTGCTGAGCCACTTCCTCAGCTTAAGGCTAAACAAACCCATATCTCTCGCTCTCTCCTTGTAGCTTATGTGCTGAAACCCCCTGAACACCTCTGAAGCCCTTGACTGGGCTTGTTTTCAGTATATCAATGGGGTTTTTTTGTTGTTGTTGTTGTTGTACTGAAGAACCCCAAACTGGGCGCAGTATCCTAGAACGGGTCTCAAGTGCCAAACAGAGGGCAAGAATCACTTACTTCAACCTGCTGGCTACCTTCTTACTGATACAGCTGAGAAGATCACCTGCAAGGGTGACCTGTTGATGAATGTTCAGCCAGGAGTTACCTGCAGGTTTGCTGCACTGTGCTTCCTCCCATCACCCAGGTCATTACTGAAGCTATTAAAACATTAGGCCCCTTATCCACCCCTGAGGGACACTAGCCACCTGCTGGATTTTGTACCACTGATCACAACCTTTTGAGACCAGGAAACTAGCCAGTTTCCTACACAAATTTGATTTGGCTATAAGGAACCTATGGGAGGTCTCACTAGAATCAAGGTAAAAAAAAATTCATTGATTTCCTCTTACCCACACCACTAGCTCTCTGATCAGAGAAGAATGGCCAGGCGCAGTGTGCCCTATCTGAAACATGCTGGCTGCTTGCCATCATCATCTTATTCTTCATGCATCCGGACAGAGTTTCTGGAAGAACTGGCTCCATAATCTTCCTGGTGACAGAGTGGAGGCAGAGCAGACTGTAATTCCCTGGATTCTCTTCCAGGAAGAGAGCTGTGACATTTGCCTTTTTCCAGTCATTAGGAACTTCCCCCAAAGGCCATGACCTTTTGAAGATTTTAGAGAGTGGCCTCATTCTGACAGGGCCTCAACAGCCTTGGAGGTATTTCACCTGGCCCCGTGGACCTGTGCACATTCAATCAGTTTATATGGTCCCTGACTGGATCTTCTACTGCAGGTAACACTTAACTCCTGCCGACTCTACCATGACATCAGAGAGGCTTGAGGACAAACCACACCAATAAAACATGAGGTGAATGCAACGTTGTCTCTCGCTCTTTCCTGTAGCCTTTGCCATGAGGACTCCTGTCTCAGAGCACGGGAGCCACTGTTCTCTTTTGGCTTTCCTTTTGCTGATGATCTGCTGCAGGAGCATGCTGTAACTCTTTAAAGTGGTAACAGCAAACTGGAGAAAGGAAATGTGGTCAATATCGTTAATTTGGACTTCCAGAGGGATTCTCTTTCTGCTGCAGAAATTTCATGGATAGACTCAGCTCAGGAAAAACCTGTTGCTAGAAAATTAGCACTTCTGCAGGTAATTCCATGAAGGTCTAATTTAATTATATTTTTTAGAGTAAGGAGGAGTACTTTTCATTACTCATCTACAATTTTACTAAAATTTCTGCCTCCTAATATTACTTTTTTTGGGGAAAAAAAAAGCTTCATCTACCAATTCTAAATGGAAAACACTACTGCCAAAGAATAATAAAAGTGTGGGTTTTTTTTTTTTTTCCCCCCGCACAGGTACCCCACTTAGCATCCAAAACTGGTCCAGTTTCAAAGTAGGAATTTCCCAGCTGGCAGTTTGAAAACTAGAACAGTACTGTCTTTGAACTTGGCCACATCATGCGCAAATAGAGAGAGAGAGAGACATATAAAAGGGTACTCAGGCAAATAGCTCTGGCAGTGTTCTTTGCACGATTTGAAAGGCTCATGTTGCCTAAAGTTAAAAAGTAAAGGTAAATTGTGCATTCCTAATGCGGAAGAAATACTTGTCTCAGGTTCATTGAACTAAAGCAATTGTTCAACAAGTGCTTCACCTATACAAATATACAGTTCACATAACACTGAAGGTCAAAAGAGATGAGATCAATCTGAATTTCAAAGGTCAAACATGCCAGATGCTTATTTTATATAGTAATACCAAATACTAATGCCAAACATAAGAACACACAATAGGTGCAATATTTGGAATATTCCTTATCTCTTCTCCATTCCTAACACTTAATTCCCAGAAATTGTCCAGAAAGTGCCGTACTAAGTTATAGAAAAGATAATAAAAATGCTGTATATTAAGCACAGGAAAGGTATAACTTATGCATTTATGCATACAGTGAAAAATATTCATAGAATAAGCTACAGACAAAAAACAGCACTAGAAGTAGCACACGTAAGCTGGGAAAGGCATGATGAAGTTCTCCTGTGCCATCCTGGATGTTTTCTATGATGACAACAATTCATTAATGTGAAGAATTTAATGCATATTAATATTCTAAGGCTATGTGTTTCTTCCACACACAATTTCCCCTTAGAGAAGTCTCTTAAATTCTAGTTTTAGTTTCGCAATGGAATCCTTTCTCTTAATAAACATGTACAAACCCCTTGATTAACAGAACATTATTAGCGACACTGCGAGAATGAATATGCAATCATTATAGAGTCCACAGAGCAGCAATGTATCTGAGCTTCACACAGTCTTTCAGCTATCCTCAAACTACAATTTGTGGAATTCATCTAGCTTCTATTATATCTTTCTGGAAGTTCTGTCAGGAATCTCCTTGTACTCTTTACAAGCAGAAATATCTAACTTCGATACATCATCAGTTTATCAATACGAACCTTGAGTTTTGTGTTTCTAAAGGACGGTTATCCCCCTAGAGGCAATCTACTGGTGTTTGTAGTACAGGGGGAAACCACAGGAATGTAGAATTTACAGAAGCTCAATCAGAAGAGTAAACAAAGGCTACGTGTGCACCATTACCTCATCATATTCAGTATAATTCAATTAAATAGATTTAATTCTATCCTAGCTTTGTAGGTTGTGCATGCATTAAGAAAGCAAGCATCTTCAGTCATACAAGACTGTAAGTAGAACTGTATTTCTGATTTTGGTCCCAGATGCAACAATGCTATTTTTTATATTTCTTGCCCTTAGGAGGCCATTGTAAAATACAAATACCCCAGGTACTGGCAGCCATCACACGTCTAAGACAACTTCTTTCAGGGACAGGGCAAGACATGATGTCTCTCTTAGAGGCCAAGGAAATCTTGGATTATCATCTGCACAGTGAAACAGCTCAAAAAAGAAGAGTCAAGGATAGAGCATCAATGGACATTTAATTTTGATTTGGATTACATTTGCGTTCAGCTCCATTTCAATATGTTTCAGTGCTGTGGGCTGACCCTGGCTAGCAACTAAGCCCCATCCAGAAGCTCGCTCGATCCCCACAGGGAAGCAGAGAAAACAGGAAGAACAAGAGTGAGAAAACTCATGGGTCAAAATAGAGACAGGAAAATCACTCATCAGCTACTGTTGTGGGCAAAACAGACTCAACTTAGAGGATTTAAGTTAATTTATTGCCAGTAAACAAAACCTGAATTTAAATATTGATTCAAGTATTGGGAAACAAAAGGTGGCATTTAAATACTTAGGGAAAAACAGCTTTCCTTCTCCTTTGCCAGATCCAACTTCACCTTCCAGGCTCACTTCAAACACCTTGCCTTGTCCCCTTCCTAGTCTCCACTTCTTTTCAGACACCTCTCCTCCCTTGCTATTGCCACAAGATGCTCTCAGGCCCTTCAGCGAGGCAAGCAGGACTGCATGACGTCAGGGTCAGTGCTTCACGGTTTCTCTCTGCCACTCCTTGATTTCTCAGTCTTCCTTCTGCTGCTCCCTCCTTCTCACTCTTTTCCCATGCTCCATTCTCCACAGGCTGCAGTCCCTTCAGGGCTTTGCCATAGAGCACCTTCTATTCCTTTGCCCTGCTCCCTCCCCCCTTGATGTCTTCTGCCCCTTCTTAACTGTTTTCACATGCCACCAATTGGACTGATGGGCTCAGCTGTGTCCTATGATGGGTCTGTTACGGAGCCAACTGGAACCAGCTGTGTCCGGCACATAGTAGCTCCATGTCTCATCTCACAGAAGCCACCTCTGCAGTCTCCCCTCACTACCTCGGCTACCAACACTTTGTCACCTGCACTCAATATATTTAGTTAGGTCTAGTTCAACCCATTGGGAATAATTCTGTGGTTGACTCAAGTGAATTGAGATCATAGTTAGATTTCAGTTGAGGTAAATTAAAATATAAGCAGAAACTTAAAATAGAAGCTACTCTTTTTGAAATTATTTTCAAACTATTTTTTTTAAACTTCATATTTATTGTTCTTGAGTTCTGAAACTGCCAGACAAATACATTTCATTTTTGAGAAGCTAGCAGTTTTCTCTACCATGTAGAATATCTACTATAAAGGGCATATTAGTCCTTCTACATTCATGTAGTTAAAATTGGCAGTATAAGTTCTCTGACACACTTAAGTCATTCCCAAAAGTTTAGTAAGTTTTATTGCTTAAATAAAACACAATTTGCATGCAAAAAACCCAGGAACTGTGCCAGTCACTTTCTACATTTTCCTTCAAGATACTCCTTCTAATTAGAAGGACACCTTTCTACAAAGCAATAACTTTAAACATTGTTTATTTTAAGACACATTCATAGATTTGTCTTGTCTGTGTTTATTCTCCACACACACTGGTTGCTGAAAGGTGGCCAATTTGCCCTTCCCCCCCATCCCCCCCAGCATTTACTGTAATTTTCAGTCCCATATTTTCCAGAACTGAATCATTGCTGCTTGCAAAATTATTAATTTCCTCACTGCTTTTCAGCATCTGGGTCCAGGAACGAATATAATCCGCCCAGAGTCTTGTGACTACATGTCACAAGATGACATGGGTGCATTTATACATGAAATCTGACCATGGAGAACAGAAAGGACCCATGATAATCATTCCTGGCTACAATAATTAAGGAAAAAGGCAGTAAATTACAGTTTCCAATAACTTTAATTGTTTTGTATTGAGCATGATCAACGCTATACAACCATGTAGAAAGGCAGATCATTGACTGCTGTTTTTGCTATTGCAGTTTGGCAGACAGTCGTGATTTGTGTAGTTGAGAGGAAGTCAGGGAAGCTGTCACAGCAAAACAACACTCTAATAGTGAGGGATTTCAATTCCTCTAATTTAAATTGTATAAGTATTATAACTGTGATTAATGTAGAAACTTGAATTGGTTTTTAGACATCATTAGACAGTGATTCCTGGAGAAGCCATACAGCAAATACTCAAGAGCAGCATGGCTTTAATATATTCAAATTCAACACGACTGATTTTCCCCATTGATACAAGTATTTTTGTTTAAGCCACCATTATATTTAAGTAACATTGTTACAAGAGACACCATTGGTTCCAATGCTGAAGTCTTAATCATGGCAAGGTACTAGAGCAGAAATTTTCAATATTTATAACTTTTTAGAAGGAAAACTATGCAGTCATAAAGCACGTTTCCAGAATGCAAACAAGTACTGTTTTCATGAAGGGGAAAAAACAGTCAAAAACATTTCAGAGGGCAGTTATCATTGCCCATTGTCAATGCACACAAGCTTTATTTCCTTGCTGCTTGGTGACTAAGAATTAGTTTCAGTAGCAACAGTCCATTTACAAAGTCAGTTTATTTCAACCACTAGAACTGATTCACACTATTTTGTCTCTGCTTATCACTGCATCCTTCTAAAATGTGTGCTTCATAAAAAAAAATAAATTCAGACCAACACTTAAGTTTACTCCTTAATCAGTAGAAAATAATACTCATTGTATGGAAAAAGGAAATTCCTCTTTCAAGATACTTTTTCTAATCTGATTTCTATACAGGAAATCCATGACAGTGCTCAGAAAGTCTTGTCTGCAGGATTAACACAGACACTCGGAGATGCTAAGGAAATTAAGGCTTTAGATACATTGCCTTGTCATGGAAGAATGTCAAACAAAGCTGAAAATCACTACACAGGGAATTATAATTCTTAGGGTCTTTTTTAAAATTTTTATCGCAAGACTGTCATGCTTAAAGGTTGGGATACATCTCACAAAGTTAGACTTATGCACATGAATACATTTACAGTCGCCAAAACCCAGAACTTACCCATTCAAAGTAGTTATCTACCTTTAGGACATGATTCATCTCATCCTAAAGAAAACATGCACCTTAGATGATTCAAAAATTCGGATCTTCTCCGACAACAGAGTCTAAGAAACCAGCTCAGATGTCAAATTCTGGTTTAGAAGTTAAACGTCAATTACATTAATTCTACCCAAAAGATTCATATGAATTTTTTTCCTTCCATTTATTCTTCAGACACTTGAACTCAAATTTGTTTCTTCCACCACCTGGTCAATAAATGTGTTTCAGACGACCTTGTTGCAAGTAAGTACCAGAATGAGGAAGTCCAGCATTCCTACTTGGGCTACAATGATTTACTAAGATTTCATAAAATAACTCCCCTAACACACGAGACTTTTTCTGGCTATGACAGTTATCACCATTTTAATAAATGGAAAACACACAGGCAGCATGACTCTAAAGAGACATTAGTGTAGAATTTATGCAGCGGAAATTATGACCTTTCTATTTATCTGCCAATGAAAGAACAAAATCTTACTCCTTTCCAAGGGACATTGCAGGGCAAACAAAGATTATTAGCATGGCTGTACCCAGAAATACCCTTCATTGCAAGATACCTTAGTCAAATAATGAATGTTTCTTTACAGTAAACAGAGGCTGTGCAGCTTCTCTCTCTGCATGGGAAGTAAAAGATAACTTGCAAATCGGAACAAAGCTTCCCTTTTGTCTGCTCCCAAACAAAACACAAGAACCAGCATTTGTCTCTTATATTGAAAGCCTCTGTCTTTTTAACTGCTGAGGTCATGGCTTACAGGTTTTATGAACTTATCGCAGGTCTTTGGATTTCTTTATTTCACAGAATAGGCAGGGTGTTGCAGATCAGAGCAATTTCTACAGGGTAAGACCTGCTTAAAAACAATAGCTGAATCAAACGATCACTTTTGTCACGTGTGCCACACAGAACTTATTTTCCTGGCTGACCCAAAGTCTCCAAAGTAACTGCCTTATTAAAACTAGAAAAGGTTTCCACAGGGAATGAGCAATTGAAATTATCAGGTCTAGCACATTATTTCATTGGAAGTAATGGAGAATTGGAGAAAATTATTTTATTACTTTCAAAAGCGAAAGTTCTGTATATATCTTAATATTAAGTGATTGTTTTACTGCTATTATAATCCTACATAGTCAGATAGCATTGCCCCCATTTCACCAGTCTGCTATAATTTTTATAGCTTAACAAAAACTACTGCATTGAAGTTCAAGCCCAGGGGCCACTACACTTTTTATGTGATGTTTAACTTTTTAAAAGTTTTAATAACTAAAGCCACTTTTACTGGGTTATTATTCCAACTAACAGTCCTTGGAATTCTGACAGTATTCATGCCCTAAGTAAATTTAAGAAACACTTTTTTCTCATCCTTTGGAGAATTTTAAAGTCAAGACAACCTTTGCCATCTCTTCTGCACTGAAATGGAGAAAATTATTTTTCACTGTTTGAAAACTTACTTTCTTCCAATAATAAGGTTCTCAGATCTGGCCCATAGAAGAGAGACAGAATAAAGAAAGCAGCATGCAAATACTCAGGTTCCTCTTATTGCATAGAACCTTTCATATTCTGCAATAAAAGAGATCTTTGCTAATCTTTCTCCTTTTGTAGCATGTTGAAACGTCTGTAATCTAGAAAAGAAGAATTACATTTTCACAGTATTGAAAGTTTTTCAGCTGAAGGTAACTTTTAGAACTAGACCACTTCATTACCATTCACTGATAGCACTTTTAAGCAGGCTGAAGTCTGTTTTCACTACAGACAGGTTTGATGTAAAAGAAAAAAAAATTAGATGTTACTATTCATACTTTTTGGCAATAAATTTTACCTAGATTCTTCTTGTTTCTGAAGTTATTTTCAGTAATTGTCAGCATTTCTCTCTCTCTCTCCTTCTCTGCTTTTGTGAAATCTTATTTCTCACTAAAATATTCCAGTCTATCATCAACCCGTTCTTGCCCTCTTATCAAACATTCTTTAGCATGAAAAGTAGCACAACAAAAGCTACCAAGAATTCATTGGCAAAACAAATCATAAAGCTTAAGGAGGCAGGCTTAAAACAATCATTAGTCCATGATCTTAACTAAATTCTTAAAATTTATTATTTCCTTCAGCACACAAACTTGGAATTTCAGAATCATAGAGCTTGGGTTCTGCCTTATGCAGTCTAACAGATCCCCCACACTCAGGTAGTTAATTTTCACATAATCAAGAAAGAATTATACAAATGAAGAACCAGAGAAATATCTGGGATACAGGACAGAAGTCACTGATTTTGCCTTACAGTCTCATGGGAACTTCTGAAAAAAGGCTTTTGTGTGTGCATTTTTGTATGCATGTCTAAAAGGACATAGCAGCACATTACCACAAGTTTAAATAGAAGAGAATGATGTTGTTGCATTAGCAAAACTATGCCTCTGTTTTTTTAATTTTTAACTGGAATAGCAAAACCTAAACACTCAGGACTTCCAAACACAATGTGGAAATAACTATCTCTACACGGCATTTACCCTTAAGCAAAGTCCTCTATTTCTGTACATAAGTAAATGTTTTGTTCCTGGTACAAGGCTCAGCATACTGGCTAACTTGACTCAAACTCGACCTATTATCAGGTTTTAGAGAGTGCTTGATCATTCATTTATATTTCCTTGTGTGGCTGAAACTGTGCTCTATTGTATTTGGAGGGTTAGTAGGAATAGCATGCCTCAAAGGCTAAGTCATTAACACTTCTTCTATTCTATTTCAAATCCAGATATTTTAATCAAACATGTCACCTATTGATGTTATTCATTCTTATCATGTAAACATCTTAATCATCCTTCTGTTTGTTAAAAATGCAGAAGTCTCAAGATACCTGTATGAGTTTTTCCTCTTAAGTTAGGTAACCTCTTTAGCAGCTTTTCAAATCAGTGTCAAGAGACAGGCAGACAGTGGTATTTTTGCAGTGGAATATCCCAAGTTGTTTATGGGTTTCCTAAATTGAGCAAATTCTATCAGTTACCAAAAAAAAAAAAAAGAAGGATATGTAAATACCCAACTGGTTTTCTGATTAATTTTAAGCTAAAGTCTTCCTCCATTTTTTTATAGATTATTAACCTCTAAGTGTCATGTCCCATACTCCATAACTTTTTACATGAATCATCTTTATTTTCAGAAAGCCTTTTTTTAATTATACATACATTTGCACATTTATTGCAATGCTGAAGATACAAATCACGGAATATTATTGTAGGAACTGGGATTCTAAGATCAAAGCAGAATATTTTGATCTGGGTCTATTCTTAGTTGGAAGAACTGCTCTTTAGTTACAATAAGAAGATTAAAACCTGTTCTACCAGATAAATTTCTTTACCTCAAGTGAAATCTATTTAAGATCTAATATAGACTTTTTGTTGGCTAGCAACTACAGTGCTTTCACATCTTTTTAAACTATCGTGTGACAAAATATCCCATGGATATATGCATTGCTGTGCACTACCAAAAGCATATCAGACTATACGTTGAACATTTATCTAAATAATCCCCCGTCTCCCTTTGTGATTTTAAGACTAGTATATACTTATTTCATGCTCTGATCTCTTCTCAGTTGTCTTTCATTAGCGATTATTTTGAGCAACCAAGAACTACGTGCACAATTCCAAAGGGCTTCATTCATTAAATTACAGAGTTAAAAAAAGCGTGCTATAAACAAACATCATTAATTTTAGCTTAAAGCATGGATTAGGAGCATTGCAAATCCCAGCGGAAGACACAATATTTAAGCAATTAAAACACATGAGAAATTTGGAAAGGAAATAATACTAGATTGAACCTGGATGAATATTTTAACACACTTACAGAAATCGTTTATTTGGAAAAACAACACTAAAACACAGCATTAGTAATAACGAACAGAAAATTACACATAATATGATACAGTGACAAAGAAACTTATGTGATTATTTGTCAGATCAAACTAATGATTACAATTTGTCAGACAGTTCTGAGGCACTATGACTGCAGAATATTAATATAGACACAAATATTTATAAAGAACTCAGGAAAAAAATAAATAAAATAAAATAAAATGTAAATCCACAGTAGCTGAAGGATCATGCAGCAGGGAGGGATACGGGCTGCTTAAGCAGTACCAGGAGGCTACCTTTAAAACCAGCATTTTGAAGTCAAGAAAAGGAATACTTAGAATACCAATTTTTGAAGTGTGTGTGCGTGCGCACGCTCAGGGGTTATGAGGTGGTAAAGTTTGCTAAATCCACAAAATTGAAAAAGAAAAATTTGTCAATAAACAGGCCCATGAGGCAAACACCTATGTGTTCTTTGGGATACTTGCAATACCCAGTTTCACCACCAGGTTGCAGCCTGCAGACTGATATTGCTGCCCATCCCTCCCTCCTACCTCAATTCCCATTGTCGCTCCATAGCATAGATTCACTCGGAACCTTCCCACCTCGGAAGCAGCAGGACAGAACATCTGGGTAAGAAATGAGGGAAATCTTAAAAGTACCTCATTCACGATGTTCTCAGCACCACATGAAAAACAGTAACTGTGGTCACTAAAGCTTACCCATTTAAAGAATAACATTGCTACAAGATATGACATAGTTTTACAGAAATGTATCGCCGTATGCCCGAGTTATACCACCACTAAAAATCCAAGGTGAATTTGATGATCATCTGTAAGTATGAGGATACTGATTCTCTGTTCATTACACTAATGCTATCCTACTTCTATTTATAAAGTGTAAAATATTTTATAGGTATCACTGCTGTTAGATTCTTCATGCGTTTTAATACAGTTCTCATTTCTTTGGTCTTATACTTTTAGATTTATTAATGCATTAATGGAAAAACATACACACCTTATTTAGATTTTACATTATTTGTGTTACTATGATCCTATAGAAGTATGTAGTCAGCTATTAATAGGGCAATAAGACATGCACTTAGTATCTAAATTCCTGTTACACCATGAGCTTCCTTCTTAGTGGTTTTTTTTTTAATCTTGATGGATTGTGCATTTAGTAGTAGTATTTATATACATCATATGCAACAGTGGACAAATTTTTACAATACAGCCTATAGAAAACCATTATGCCCTGAATGGAAGGTTTAAGTCCTCTTTCTCCTAGTATTGTTACTCCTGTTTGTACAACCTACACGCTCTCCAAAACTCCCGCGTATCCCTTGGGTCTTAGCTCTCCATCATTTCTACCAATCACAAAAATCAGTGGTTGTTTCTGTCTTAACAGAGAAGAAAAAATTTAAACCAAGGGAAGAACAACTAAAGTTTAAAATCTTTTTATTTATATGCACAGAAACAAACCTCCTCCTCCTTTGTCAGAAGGTCCTCAGGAAAATGACTATTTTTCCCATTTCTGTTTGATGCATGACAAACCAATTGGTAACTATTGTTTTATGTGAAGTCCAATATCTGTGGAAGAGCAAACACTTTTAAGTTCTGGCTAACAAATCTGTTCACATGTGTCTTCCTATCACATGGCTCTTTGCAACAGTCCTTATTTTCCTTGCTTTCAACAGAAAAGCATTACTGGAAGTCCAAAAGATGGCATATGTGTTTTTATGACACATATGCTGAGGTCATAGATAAAACACTCTTACTCACAGAACACACTTGAAGCAAAGCAATGACAGGACATATAGGGAAAAAAAAAACCCCACATTCAGAGTGTTACAGACCCCTTTTTCCATTTCAGCTGACAAATACACTCAGAGAGAGAAATATCGAGATTACTCAGTATTGCCAGCTCCAATGCATTAGAGACATGGTTTAGTGGTGGACCTGTTACAGTAGGGTCAATGGTTGGACTAGATGATCTTAAAGATCTTTTCCAACCTAAATGATTCTGTGATGAATTTCTATCACCATCTGCTCTGGACTTCATTTAAACAGGGAGATAACATTACTGATGACAAGGCAACAGAGGTCTGTGCCCTTTTAGATCATCTACAGAGCTTCTTACGCTGTTAAAGCAGATATATGCAGATGTCTACTCTTTATAGTCTTCATTCTTATTTGATATATAAGGCCTTTTGACTGTTTTAAGTTCAAGCTGGTATTCCCTAACATTCTGTTTAAGAATGAATCTTTGTAAAAAATACAAGCAAGTAACATTTCCCAAATCTTCCCCCCTCCCTTTTTTTTTTCCTTAATTTTTTATTTCTTAATGAAAGTGATGGTCAGATGTAAATATTTCAGAATATAAGACTCAGAAAGCTCCATTGCTTGATAACAGAAGTAATGGATATTATTTTTAGAAGGTTGAACTATCAGTGGTGTCACCAGCTACCATATACAATTTCTCCCCAAGCAGTATACCAGAAAACCTCTGAATTCAACTTCCTCTGCAAAGGTCTTCTATGCTGGCTTACATATTGGAAATATAATAGCTTACTTTTTCCTCATGGGGTGAAAGATAATAGTCTTCACTATTGAAAGAAAATATGGAATATACTGGACAACATGGAATCGTTTATTTTTACATCTTGCCTACACTGATATCAAAATGCTTATCTTTTACATGTTCAAAAAGAGACTGAGTAACTCAGAGTCAGATTCAGTCTAAACACTGAGGAAACTTGTTCAACTCTGTTAGAAAAGCTGTTGAGAAATATCACACCATCTGTTCTACATTCCAAGTACTTTTAGACCTTCCATATACTGATCCTTACATCAAACAGTTGCTGAACTACCTATAATGCAAAGTTACTAGAGAGCTCTTTAGAATTCAAGTTTGGTATTCAAATGATAATATAATCTGTAAATCCATTGTGATAGAAACATCTTTCAAGTTCTTTTGTAATGTATGTGCCCTGCTCCCAACTAAATCCCAATTATTATAAATTTTCCCACTGATAAGAGGAGGGGCCTATTTTGTCCTCGAGTCTCTCAATGCAGCACCCTTCAAGTCATTTAGTTCCATGAAAACCTGTAAGAGTTACCGATGGTCAAGTAGTCTCTTGATAATTAAAGTGCTCACAGGTCAATAAGGTAGTAATAAAGTAAATTTAATTCATAAATACTGAAGAGAAAGTGATTTTAGATGGAGGCTAGTGAATTTACTATTTTTGCTGACTATTTCTATTTTGCTTGAGACTGCAAATAAAAAGCAGAACTTTCATCTTATCAGTAGGAAAATAAGAAATGCAGTTTAATTTTGTGGCCAAGTATTTCTCAAAAGGAACTGTAAAGTAAAATATTACAACAGGAATATAGATCAAACCAGCAAGCACTCGAGAAACCTATTTGTATTACAAATTCATTCAGATAAAAGTTTACCTATTGCACTACACAGCCAATAAATCAGGTACTTTCTCTGCTATTTTTGAAGGTATTTCCATAGCCCTTTGCTTGCTCCACATTTCAGAGCTGTGCTATGAACTAAAGACAAAGTACATCCAGCACTTAGAGCTGCAATTTTTACTGACAAACTGTAAAGCAATAGTTAAAGGGTCGTGCTCTTACTGTGGTACTTCATTGCTGCAAGAATGCAAGTCCACCCCCCTGCTATATGTAGCTCCAGTAGAAGGAAGGCTTAGAGATAAGCAGAATTCCTGTGCCAGAATACGAACAAGACTTGAAGAGACTAATTCAACACTTTGTTTCTGTATTTTTTTAAAAAAGGAGAATTTTAACACTGAAATAAGAACAGCAGGGAGAGGGGACATGATTAGGAGTTCTTAATTCCTTTTAAGGAATTAATCTTTTTCTTGTTTTGAACAGTACTGCTAAGAGGTAACAACTGCTCACTAACTAGCTTGATACAGGACATAATTCTAGAAGTCAGTGGCTGAACTAAAACTATTCACTAATCATACATTCCACAGACACACTCCAAATGCACAGCTGCAGAATACCTCAACAGAGCAGACGATCATACTCAGGAGACTCAAATTAGATACAATGCCTTTGATATTTTATGTGAATATATTCACACCGCATTTCATATTGTTATTCTTGAAACAGAAGCAAAAGCAACCCAGAAATCAGATATCAAAATATATACAACTAATGACTTATTGTTAATGTAAGTTTTTCTGACCCTCAGGAAAGGAATTTTTGTTTTGCATTACCTAGCTCACATACACAGGTTCAAATATTGACAGAATATTGAATATTCAGACCAGCAAATATACAATGACAGTTCTCAAACACAATCTTCTATTGTCACTAAAGATATGGCTAATATAAATATCCAGCAATCTTGCTACTTGATAAATCATTAAATTGGCAATAGGATTGAAGACTGCTGCAAATCTGCATTTGTTTTCCTAAATAGCTGTGTAACAGACACTAGACACTATGACAGCTTACCAGCTGAAAATTTACTGCTGGTACCAAGCCAGTGGCAGTAGTTTAAAAGGCAGGTCAGACCAAATATTTATGGCTAAAGTCCAGTAATTACATCCTGTAACAATTACCTTTATTATTGTGTATCCTCTAGACTTTCCCCCTATTTAAAAAAGCACTTCAGGATTTGAGAACAAAAAGGAGCCTGAAGAAAACAATCCTTTCTGATTCTACTTTCTAACCATTATAAGGTTTTTTTGTGCAGCTGAAATAATGATTTCTAAGCTTTATCCAGCATTTTCCTTTAGTATTCCCAGCAGCACAATATCAAACATAGCTCTTTTTACTTGTCTCTTCCCCTTCTAAAAAAAAAAAAAAAAAAAAAATCCCACACACTGACACTGTACTAGGCAAAGCATTTCTAAACTTTAGGGAATGATAGAAAACAAGTATCTTCTCATAATCCCTTGTCAGGAGCCAGATCAGCAAGGGCAGTAAAATGAACTGAAAGCCAGTTCACATTATACAACTACAGGGTACAGACAGGGTTAACAACTACACAAACTATAATGCTGACAATTTTTTCCCCCCTCTTCTCCGTGCTACAGGTATGGCAGAGCCCATTACTGTTGAGATACAGAAGTATGCAAAGTCAAGATCAAACAAAAAAGTTATCAAATGGAAAACTGTCTGAGTCTCATTATCACTTAATAATGGTGCCAAAAACTTGTGTCATCAGTGCAAATTAAGGAAAAATACGAAAATGTGACTAGGATGGATTAAATGAGGTTTTCATCAGGCTACACAGTAAAGTATAAGAAACTGGGTAATTACTTCACCTAAAAAGGACAGCAGAAATGCCATTATATAACTTCACAGTCTATTTATTATCGGGCTAGCACAAACAAGCACAAGACCTAGAAAAACGACAGCAGGGACAAGTTCATTAAACCAAGAATCAGATGTTTAATCTCTTACTACTGCTGCCACTGCTACCACGGTCGCACTCGGTTGCTGTAAGGGGAAACAAGACACAGCTCAGATGTATTCCCACTTTCAGTTTCTGAGTGAGCATTCCCTACTGTTTCTCGAAAGATCCTTCTGCTTCTCTATGGCATGTGTGTTTTATCCCAAAGCAAAAAGTAAAACTCAGTGTACAGCCAATAATATGTAACTACAACACCTGTAACACACTTGCTGCTGTTTGCTTGTCCTGGTCTTTCTTGGTGACGTTTAAAAAGTCGCTCACGAAAAAGTGAGCACACAACAAGGAACATAAGAGCCTTTAGTGTATTTTCTGAAGTTTGTATGTGAAGACTGGAATCATGTTCCTCCACAGCTGCAATACAGATAAAATGATCACAAAGAATCAGTTAACTATTAAAAGATGTAACCGCAGGTACTGGTAACTAGAGGTTATTAAAAGATAGACTAACCTTAACAGCTTGATCAATTGTTCAGACTTTCATATATAGGAGTTATAATTACCAATGTCATCACCATTTGGTTGATTCACTTAAGATATTTTAACTCTTTTGCTGAAATTACCTAAAGTGAACCCATACCAACAAAGACAGTAAATATCTCCACCACTACTCATTCCCCATACATAACAATAGCTTAGAATAATGAGGAACATAGGGAGCTAGATACTTGAAGTTTATAATATTTAAAATAAAAAATGCTCAGAGAGTTATATTATTTATGTCTAAAATACTCTAAATTCAAGAGAGCAGTCAAAGATTAACAACCTCAGTTATTTATATTGAAAACAATCAACTAAAATATTTTCAAGAGTCAGCAACTCAAATTTTTCACCAGAATATCACAGCAGTCATCACAAAGGTGTGAAAAAGCAGTCAAACATTTTCAAGAGTAATGGTCTTAAAAAAGTTAAAAAAGAAAAGAAAAAAGCATTATAAAAATACACATGTAGTAGAAATTTTCCACATGATAGCTCTGACATTCAAATATGGACAACGATCACTATTAAAATTACCTAGGTTTGGCAGTGATCATTGCATGGCATTTTCAGTTGAACGAGATATGACTGCAAGCTCACAAGTATTAATTTTGAACAACCAAAGCAAAATAACTATTTTTTAACAGGATCACAGAGAACATTATCAAGATTTAAAATATCTTAGCTGCATAATCATAAATGTCTTGCAACCAAAGGTCACTGTAAGTTTTGTAGGCATACTTTGGCCTAAGAAGTTCAATTTGCAAATACATTTTTCCTTTTGAATCCTGCCCACTAACAGCTCTAGATCTTTATTAACTTTATTCTAAATAACACTGTCTACCATCCATCAATTTTCCCCACTCTTTCTTATTTTTTCCCTTGTTATCTTTCATACACTATAGTAGTAAACACCAGACAGACACACAAGCCTGCTTACATTTCACTCACTGGCAAGATTCAATGAAAAAGATTATAGAATATCTTGAGTTGTAAGGGACTCACAAGAATCATCAAGTCCAACTATATTCCTCACAGGACTACCTAAAACCAAACCATATCACTAAGACCATCATTCAAATGCTCCTTAAACTCTGACAGGCTTGGTGCCACAACCACTTCCCTGGAAAGCCGGTTCCACTGACCAACCACCCTCTAAGTGAAGAGCCTAATGTCCAATCTTAACTCCCCTTGATCCAGATCATTCCATTTGCTTGTGTGCTACTGCTGGTCACCAGAGAGGAGAGATCAGACCTCCCCCTCTTGCTGCCCCCCTTGAGGAAGTTATAGGCTGGATGAGGTCACTCCTCAGCCTTCTCTTCTCCAAGCTGAACAAGCCAAGCAACCTCAACTGTTCCATGTAAGTCTTGCCCTTGAGACCTGTCACCATCTTGGTTGCCCTCCTCTGGATACACTCTAATAGTTTGACATCCTTATATTGAGGTGCCCAAAACTGCACACAATGCTTGATGTGGGGCTGCTGTGCTTGATGCGCCCCAGGACACACTTGGCCCTTTTGGCTGCCAGGGCACACTATTGACTCATATTCAACTTTCCATCAACCCAAAGCCCCAAATCTCTTTCTGCAGGGCTGCTCTCCAGCCTCTTGTTCTCCAATTTGGATGTATAACCAGAATTATCCTGTCCCAGATGCAGAATCCAGCACTTGATATTATTAAATTCTGTATGGTTGGTGATTGCCCAGATCTCTCTGTAAGGCCTCTCTACCCTTGAGGGACTTCACAGCTCCTCCTAGTTTAGTATCATCAGCAAATTTATTTAACATACGTTCAACACCTGCATCCACAATAGAACTGAATATTCCACCGCTTTTTCATGGCAGAAGAGAGAAAGGAAATCTAGCCCTGATGTTTTTGTGCACACCTTTACAACATCAGGGGAAAACCACTAACAACAACAAAACAAAGACCCAACAGCTAACATATTTAATTTTTTTGCTGTAGAATGGGCTCACTTCCTCACCTCTTCTGTCTGAACAAGAGAGGGAAAAGGCTGGAATAAAGCTCCTATCACACATCTTATTCTTGCAGATAAGTGTGTTTGCCTTCCCCTTTGTTCCCCCAACATTATGAACTTTCTGATTACAAAACAGGTGTGCAGAATTTATTCTATGCTGCACATGTAGGCTATTTTTTGGAATTTAAATCAAAACACAGTATCTTCGGATAACACCTGATTAATCACAACCTCAACTAATTTTGTTTAGAGGAAGGCTGTAAGCAGGAAGACACACACCTTGGTATTTTTAAGATGAAGTTAGTAAGGTTACCTAATCTGTGAAGACATTACCAAGCTTCACAGACAAAATCCAAAGTCAATGAAAAAACAGGAACAAGATAATTTTGTCAAATTACTTTGGGACTTCTGTGTAAAATAAGAATTTCTCTAGAAGATGGAAGGACACAGAAGATCCCTTTTACAAGAGATGCCAAGCATTTTAAGACACATGGATCAGCAGTGTAAGTACAATTGGCCACGGCAGGTTTTGTTAAGTTCATTTGCTTAAAAACTAAGCAAAGTGCCTGCTTTAAGACGCAGTGGTGATACAAAAAAGCATTCCTACTAGTCAATATAAATGAGGAAAATAGCAAGAACCATCATCTCTGCAGGAATCATAATACAGAAGTTTTAAACAACATGACTTTTACATGAAATACTTAAACACAGTCCACATCTCAACCACTTTGGTGACTGAAATGGAAATCAAATTCTGAAACAATGTTTTAAAAGCTGCCCATGAGACAGACTTAAAATGTCAACAAGCTCAGAAACAAACTGACTACTTTTCACAAGACAGACTTGAAATATCAGCAACTTTAGAAACAAACTTCATACATAACCTTGAAAACCGATGTTTGGCTGAATAAAAATATTTACTTTTCAAAATGTAATTACTAAGATGGATTCCCTAGTCATCTGCTTCAAGTTTATCAATCATCAGTAACTTCAGAACACACACAAAAAAAACCCAACACTTTTTTGACTACTGTATAAGGTTGCAGAAGAGTAGGATAGCCTAGGACCAGATTTTTTATCATGAACCAAATTATTATAGTTTCACAAATCCATACATTTTCAAATAGGTACAGAATGTACTCTTCTCCTTTGGAAAAGTTTGCAGTTTTTTCTTTGTAGAGGAAAGAAAAGGTGGCAATCACCATAATTTACGGCACTGAATAGCAAATAATTACAGCAGACATTTGGAAAAACAACAATGTTTGAGTTCTTCAGTTGTTGGCTAAACAACTGCAAGTATCTTTGCCAAAACCAGAATAAAATGTTTAAACTAAAGTGACTTAAACTAAAATAACTTATTCACTAATTTATTTTAAGAAGTTCAACCAATTATAGCAAAGACTATAACTGTATCTATTAAGTTGTGCAACCCAGTTTTCAATTCCAGTGTCATCCAGAGAGTTTACAACCTGCATCTCATATAGCACATAGCAAGCCTGTTCCTTCTCCAGTGGTTCACACAAATTTGGTTCTAGAGATGAAACATAGTGCTGTACTGGTTTTACTATGCATTTCTTTCACAAGTTCAGCTACGAATACCCCAAACACTGGTGGTACAGGCAGAACTATTTGACCGCATACAAGATGGACACTCAGGAGGCACTCACAAAGCTCTCATCTATGAGGTGGCAAATCCCTGTCATCTTTGACTCCTAAATCCTACTTGCGGCTCCAATTGTGAGAACTGCTTGAGATGCTCCTAGTTTAATTCTACAAAGGGCAAAATATCACCATCTTGAATTAAACCATCTCCTCTAACAGTTTTTCACTCTACAAAACTGTAAGTTTACAGAGCAGAGAGCTTTATGATGTTCAACTACAACATAAGCAGTTTCCTCATATATTTCTCCTACATAAATATAAGGGATACAAGGTTATTCAATTCTGAGACATGCCCTACTACATTTAAACAGTAAGAGACCTGATGTTAAATTTTAGACTCATTTTTACATTTTGATAAATTCTGGTTCTTCCCATCAGAAACTCACCATGAGGTGAGACACTGAGAACAGCAAAAACATATAGAAAAGTGCATTTATTAGTGGCTTAATAGGAAAATGCAAGAAAATACAGCATATGGATCATGGTGTAGAAAAAGACAGTGTGTATGTACACATATACACACACAAAGGCATACATAAAAAGAAAATAAAACAGCTGTTCATCATCGCCTTGTAGTAAAGAATGTTTTAAAAATCTTCTCTGAGGGAAAATTACTTTGGCTCTCAGCAATGCAAAAAGTACAGCAGAGAATATACAGAAATGGTGAAAATTAAAAAGATCATGTGAAGAACAATGACTCTTTCAAATGAATGCATAAGGAAGTAGAAAAGATAGAGTTAAGGTAAAATAGACAAGTCTATGATTCTGATAAAATTTCAATATACAGAAGATGTATAAGTCATATTTTAAAGATATGAGTATCTAGTTTGAATATACATTTTGAATATATATTAAAAGCTAATTTGAAGTCATGATCTTTTCATAAGAGATATAAGCTGCCGATGTTCGAAATCTTTGAAACAGAAATCAATTACTTATTGAGATACCTTTAATTCAGTGCATGAACCTTAAAACTCTGGCTGCAAAGCTAGAAAAAAATTACTTTTAAGCATGTACATGCAGAAAGTTCTTTCAGTTTCTTTCAAAAGAACAAAAAGTTAACATTAAAGCATAAATACAGGATTTTGTTTCAATTCATGATTTATCTTGTAAAAAGTTAATTTCTTGTGCAATGAAGTCAAATTAATTTACAGTCAAATGCATAGAAAAATTGTTCTTCCACTTAGAGAAAAGAACATAATTTCTACTAACCTTCGGGATCCAGGAGTTTCTCTATGCCCAGGTGTTGCCTGGCTATGTTGAATGCATGGTCTAATCGTTGTACAGGTGACTGCTGAGAAGCAACAGCATTCCAATCAAATAGGTCTGGTCTAAAGCAAAAATAAGAGGAACAGTAAGTTTCTTCTTTCTTACCATTAGATTTAATTACATATTTCTACATCTATCCATCAACATCAGCTACTATTTTTTTAATTTCTTAATGAAAGAAAATGTTCAATCGGTGCAGGAACTAATGGAGTTTGGTTTCTAATGGGTTTGCATCCTATACTCATCCATGTCCATTACCATCACATTAACTACATTTCTTATTCTTCACTAAGTCCCAACAGCCTACAACTTCACTGCCCCAAAATGCCTGTTTTCAGCCGTAGCGCTCCACTCCAGTCAGTGTGGGCTTGCTCCCCTCTCCTGTAGCCCTGAAGAGTGCCTGGGAGAGAAGGATGGAGTGCTGTGGATGTGCACACTGGGGCTGGCTCGTGGTAGGCCAAGCAGGACAGGTAACTGCTGAGGTCATTTTGCAGCCTTCCTCCTCTCCAGACACCAGTTTTTCACTTCACTTGTTTCTATGAATGTAATCGCTTCTGAGATTCTCAGCTTGCCATTGTACCTGCTTGAAATTGGTCAACAGGTACAAAAATTCACGACCTGGGAACATACAAAGCATATCTGCCCACACCACTGTTCTTCTTACCAAAACTTTTAGAAAAATGCCCACTTTTCAGATGAGTATAAAGCTGTAGTCCAATCATAAATTTTAGCTGGTAGGAGCAAAAGCACTGGAGTACAATTTAAACATTCTTTTGAGCAGGAACACACAACAACCGAAACTGAATTATAGCTCAGATACACAATCTGAGCCCTCATATTATCAGTCGCGCTATTTGCAATATAAATAATGTTAATACACTGTGATCTTTGGCATTTCATCTGAGAGTCATCCATTAGCAGATCAAAATTTGTTACCAGGCACTCTGGAAAAAAGTTTAATCAGATATTCTGTAATGAATCTGCCTATAATATGTGTAAAAACAGCTACACTACTTGTGACTTTGATACAGTGTTCTAAATCAGAAAACATTTAAACACATAATTTTACCTACAGATAAATCAAGTATGTTACTTACACAAATTAAAATCTTGTAATTAGTTATGACAGATTTACTTACATATTTATTAATTTTAAAAGTTCATTTTAAACAGTCTCCTGTAGTTATAAAAGATGGCAAAAAATGTTCACTACGTCATACCGTAACAAGAGACTAAAGGAAAAATGCCATTTATGTAATAGTAATTTCCCAGTTACGCACCTTTGCTGTCCAATTTTTTTCTAAGGGGACTGATTTACATAGTAAGGATCAAGTTATTCTAAGGTATTTTGCTTCCCTATGCAGAAGTTCTTAAACATTAATTTAAAATAGAAGTTTCTCCTTCCCATGTGCAGAACAACTTCAAAATATTAAATTTGGCCAGGGGCAGGAGGGGTAAGGGAGAGGATACTTAAGAGGTGATAATCTCTGTTTCTAGTCATGGATGCATTAAGTCCGTGATCTCATAGACTGGTTTGTGTACTAAAACACAAGCATTTTCAAAATACAGATTATGCCTGCACAATTGTCTCCATCCTCCTTGTACTGTGTGTGACTGGGATGGAATCAATGTTCTTCATAGCAGTCCATGCAATGATGCTGTGTTTTGGATTTGTGGTTAAAACAGCGTTAATAACAAACCAATTGTCTGGCTGTTCCTGAACCATGCTTAAACAGGATTGAGACCTTCTCTTTTTTTCCCCTCCACCTTTGACTCTCCCAGGCAAGTAGGTTGAGGGTCGGAAAGAAGCTGGAAGGGGACATAGCAAGGACAGGTGATCCAAACTGGCCAAAGGGATACTCCATACTATAGAACTTGCTCAGCAATAAACACTGGGGGGTAAAGGAAGAGGGGGTTGAGGGGTTTTGTCTTCCAAGGCGACGGCTGCTGCTTGGAGACTGGCTGTGCATCAGTCTGCTTGTGGGAGATGCTGAGTTATTGCCTTTGTGGTTTCTTTATTCTGCTTTCCTTCATTTATTAAATGGTCTCTATTTTGTCTCATGAGTTTTCTTGGTTTTGCTTTTCCTATTCTCTTCCCTGTCCCTGGGGGAGCAGGGGGAGAAGCAAGCAAGTGGCTGTATGGGTGCTCAGCTGCTGACTGGGGTCAACCCCCCACACTCCTACACCTTACTGTACAGGCACACAGATATTCTTCAATTCTTTATTCTCTACAAATTTAACACTTTTCGCTGGTATATAGCATAGGATGCATGAGCTCATGCATGAAATTTAGCAAAACCAGAACACTGTAGTAACCACAAAGCTATCTATTATGACTTTCTTAAAACACTCTGCAAGCATGTGTTGCACAAATACGACAGACTAGGGTGTAAAAAGATTATTCAGTGACAAAAGCTTTTAGGACAAGGAAAGAAAAGAATGATATCCAAGGGACTACCTCCCTCCCACAAATGTTTTTGCAGGGATTTGGTTCAAAGTTCTAATCACACCTGTGCTGCTTGGAGCAACACATTATCTTCACACAAACATGACTTGTTTGGTGACATAAGATTTTTATATACAGGAACGTACTTTCTTCTAACCAGTCAGGACTCCACCGGGCAAGAACAATAACATTTAGAATTACTCATTAAGGAATGACACAATATTGTCTTATTCCTCTTGAAAAACCTCTGTCGTCATTGAGAATATTTCAGACATCCAATTTCACCTAACTTCCCAATTGCATAATCCAGGAGGATATTTTTCAGTTAATGCGTCCAGATAGGCCAAGACTGTTTTGATCTTCTGTATAGGTAGGATTCTCAAGACACCGAGAGAATTATTTTTTAATTTTTTTTTAAACCAAAAAGCAAACAAGACCCAAACAACCACCAAAAAAATCCAACAATCCACCCAGGCACTCCAACACAAAAGTTTCCATAACAAAGTTTCAGATAGCATCATGTTGTATAGCACCTTGGTGGAATTTGCATGCTTACTAGCTCTACTGCATATGTGTGTGCCTGGACAGAACATACACAGCATCTCCCTTTCTACACTTACTACAGATGGCAAAAATTTTAACCCTCTGAGATAAAGCTATAAAAGAGAATTAGTAAGCTTCAGTAAGTCACCAACAGGTTTCTTATGAGTTTTCTTAGTATGGTACTTAAAGACAACAACACAGATTCCAATACAATTTAAAAGCATATAGCCATCTACTGCAACTGAGTTCTGACAAGCGTCAACTTAATTTTAAAAAAAGTAAAAATTCAAAAAGCTCTCCCTATTCCAACAGTAATTTATCTTTCCAGATTTTCCATTTGTTGAAAGGATACTTGACTATGCACAATTCAGTAGCACCATCACTAGAATATCAGTGTCATAATGTCAGCTTGAAGCATCAGCTTCTCAGAACTATGTATCTAGATGTTTCACTGGGTATATTTACACAGCAAAACTGCCAAGTATGAATGTAGCAAATATTACAGCCCAGAGTAAGAATTGTGGTATATGGCAAATAGCTTTTAAAAATCCCCGAAACGACACCGAAACAGAACTTCAAATAACAACTATTATTAGCTTTCTACAGAGTTTTAGATACAGGGTACAGTAAAGAAAAGAAATAAAATGGAATACCAATTCTCTGCTTTCATTTGCTCTCTCGGTATTGCTCAAATTGTACAAAGGGAAAGGAAATTTGTTTTCACGTCTGCAGCTTGGTTCAGGTCTGACAGGGAGTAAAGCCAAGCAGACAGTACTAGCAGCTTTCAATCCTCCTCTTTAACACATAGAAGCATATGCATGTTCAAAGAAGTTAGAATTAACTAGAACATGTTGAACTGCAACTAGCCGCTCACTGATCAGCTAAAGCACTGATTTTGTATTAGTTTAAGACAAGATCACCGAGAGCCAAAATTGAAAGGAATAAACGCTTAAATGGAGATGTTTTGTATTATGAAATCAAAATTTGTATCAAACACAAGGTAATTTTTGTACCTGCAGTTTTCTTTCCTGTAACTAGCAGAAAGCAAAAAAAAAAAAAAAAAAAGGGGAAAACAAACCTGAAGTTTTTCAAAATATATTTGCAAGGAAAATACTTGGTCATGAAGTGTAAAAGGACTTTCCCCCCTCAACCAATTACATAATTTATGGTGGAAACGGATCAGCCAGGGTAAGGAAATTGAACCTAGATTATACTAAAGCCAAACAAATCCAGGCATATCTCTATACAGAAATTGAAGTCATGGCTAAGACAAACCACAGTTACTACAAAAAGCAACAGGTTACCTTCTGATTTAAAACAAGCAACAAAACAAAACTCAGAGGCATCCAACAGCTACGTCCAATACCTCCATCCTACTGCAGTGCTCTGTTCCTAGCTGCAGCCCCCATCAACAATACAGAGTTTCAAGACACATCTTCAAAGTTTACTCTTATTTTTCCTGAGAGACTGCCTGCTAAATCTTTGTCAAAAACATAAAGATAATTTTCATGAGTGCAGATATAGATATTATGACTAAATAACCCCCACAAGACTTTACAAGCACTGAAGAAAAAATAAATAGAATTTCTGGCAGTTTCTGTACTTACTAAAGAACATGTTTATTCATTCAAATAAGATTTTGCGATATGAACCTGACATTAATTTATCCAAGATGTATGTGGCTGTGAAACCTGAAGAGGTAATGAATTTTGCAAAGGTGTAGATTCAAAAAGAGTGAGAGAAACAAAGCAGACACCCCAGAGGAAGAATTCTGAAAGAAGGAAATGAAACATTTTGAAGATACTTTTACATCACAGGATATATTGTTTTCATTTCTTCAGCATTTCTGAAGTGACTCATTTCTAAAGTACCACAAGCCTTTAGAACAGTAACCCTTTTACTTTGTGTAATTTTTGGTACAGAATCATTACACAAAGGTAATAATAAGCATCACAAAGAAACATGATGCATATTTTAACAGACCATTTTCTTAAGGTGTATTAAGTAAGCTGTATTAGCTAAGCTTATAATGCTATTAGAATTGGTCTGTGATAAAATAATTTAGCAAAAGAGCAACTTACAAGATTTAATTCACAAAACCTTTCCGTCAGTGGATGTAGAAGGGGATCATAAAAGTTATAGTCTTCTTTTCAAGAGAAAAGTTGAGGTTTTGTTGTTCTAGCTTTATACAAGGAAGTATACGTCTTCAGCACTCTCACAATTAAAACAAACCAGGAGCCAGTAACTAGCACCTAAGTGACTTCTCAGAATAAAAGTACTTTCTTACCTCTTCATACCATTGCTTTTACTTACACTTTTAACTTACTGAAAAAAATTTTTGTTTCCCCAATCCAGGACCTCTTTTTAATGCTATTTTCCTTCTCCCAACCCCACTCTGCTGTCCTGAAGCAGAAACAGCTGCAGTAAAGTGCTCATTTGTAAGGCAGTCACCTGGCCTGAGCTCAAGCATTTTAAAGAAGAAAGGAGGAAGCTAATGAATGCCACTTGTTCCCACTTCAAAATCCTGATGAAAGGGCCAGAGGAGGGGAGGGGAAAAGCCTCAACAAAGTCAGAGGAAAGAGGCAAAGCTCTCCCTCTTGCCCATCTGCAGGAAAAAGATTAGGAGAAGTAAACAGGGAAAGCTCTCTGTGATCTGGAGCCTGAAGCAAGGAGACTTTCAACTATAGCAGGACAGACCTCTCTTCCTTAGCAAAATATTTCAGTTTCTGTCTATTCCTAGGGTGATGATGCTACTCCACAGCTGCTGCCTTGTTTATTCAGTTCAACATACTGTTCAACATATCCCAAGTTTATCTTCATATTCTGAAGATTTGCGCCCTGGACTTGCTGATGTGCCCTTGAAGCTTTGCCAAGTAACCTGTGCTGCACTGCTGCTCACACTCAGGATTAAAAGGAATTGCTAAAGAGCCTAAACGTCCATAGAGAGATGGTGATTATACAAATGGGAATATCTACTCAGGGTATCCTCTTTGTAAAATGACAGAGAAAGGGCATTAGAAATACCTGATTGAAACAAAACTGCCATAAGCAAGGGAACGGTGGGTTGAAAGACTATGAGAAAGAAAGCTTCCCACTGAGATTACTGCTCTCACAGTGTATTAGGTCTATGTAGTTAGCGCTTCATGCTACTCTCTTATTTTCTTGTAAACTCTTCAACAAGGCACTGAGATTATTCATTCAGATACAAATTACACACTACTGTCTGAACCTTTTTAAAAAAAAACAAACAAACCACAAACCAAAAGCAAACACACCCACCCATCACTGAAAGTATTATATAAAAGAAATTAGAATATCACCACTTAAAAGACAGAGATCGGTTTGGTTTTATTATTTAAGACAGGTGGTTATTTCATTATTATCAACCATCAAAGTAAAAGGAACCATATTAGACCTTCTTGGTGATTCATGTAAAGCTAGTTTCCTCTCCTTAATAATAGCATTTAAACCTTCCATGTCTCAGGAGTTTGAGTATTCTGAGTTAGACTCTTGAGCTTGTGCATGTATATTGTTGTGGAAATTCAACAAGGCTGCCTTAATTTTTTTTCCCTCCATTCTTGAGCTTTTTGTACCTGAACCATGAATGAAGATGATTTAGTACTATCTAGGATGTTTGTGGAGGGTAGATACCTAAAATATGAGTGGTATAAACAGAAGAAAGATCGAGGTATAATAACTTTCCAATGTGTTTATTCTTTGACAATGAGGACCTCAATTATGACAAATATAATGACATTTTCTATAATGCAGTGTTTGCCCTCAAATGTTTCACACAGTCACTCAGCCTGGATACTTGGTGAATCATGTAAATGCTATTTAAAAATCAAATTGAATGATATACTTAGAAAAGCACATGAAAATGATGTAAGAGAGGCTGAAGTGTTGGGTTTTTTCTTTTTAAAGAGCAGATGGACACATGGAATATATTGTTAGTAGCAACTTGATAGTGCTACTTTGATGGTTACTATCAAAACCAAGAAGAGATGTAAGTCTATCTCCCATCTCTATCTACTCAATCGACTTCCTCCTCCTATTCTTCTTCTTCCCCGCTCCCCTTCCTCAAGAGGAGCTGCCCACATACAAAACTAGTGCAACAAAAATGTAACAGAGGCTGTGAATTGAGGCTGAACATGAAAGCTGTTGAAGGATAAATCAGACACAAAAATTACTATAAACAAAAGATTGTGTATACTGTTACCTATTTTTGAGTTTATACATATTTCCTTCAGAATTATTTGCCTTTGTCTGCCGCGAGTTGCAAAAAGCTAAGTTCACAAAAAAGTTAATTTCCCTGAAATCACAGTAAAGCAGTGTGACTAAAAAATGTCCTACTTACTCTAAGCAGTTTTTTCTAAAAGTAGAATATTAATTACATCTACATCTAGTAAGTTACAACTTAAAAATTTGAGCACTCAGCCAGTATTTCAGATAAAACAATATGGAGACTAGAGAGTAATTTTGATGCAGTTATAAAAAAAGCTTGAGTTATTTTTAAAAGAAAATATAATTGTAAAAGTACTAGTGTAGTTTAAACACAGCAAGACTAAATACAGCATGCAGTAACTGATCTTAATATCTTACTGCTTTATGCCAAAAAACATTCGTAACAGTATACCTTAAAAGTATTATGAAGCACTGTTTTTAAAAGCAAATTAAAAAGGACTGACTTTAGAAAGGAAAATTTAATGTTTGCATAATGTCAGAGACTGATTCCTATAGGTGTCAAAAAGAAATTACTTTAATGCTACCAGGAAGTCTTCTCTCACTTCCAAGGAGCCTAAAGAAAAATTTGGCTAGCGTCATTCTTTTAGTGTTGGAGAGATTTTTGTTTGTTTTATTGGGGTTTTTTTTTTGGTAGCAGTCTAGGAATAGTGCTAAAGTTGGGAAAAAGTACACATACCAGACACCAGGTCCACCACATGAGTTCATTATCATACCAGATTTTCTAACTATTGGCTACCCTTTTTTTCTGACTAATTCTGCTTTCTTTCCTGAGAATATCTAAGTGTGGCAAAGATGGTGCACACAAATTACAGCCTGAGGGTCAATGCAGAAGGCTTACAGCTACCTCCGAAATACACCTGAAGGAAGGGCTAAACTCAGAGACTTCAGTGTCAAAAGCAGAAGTTACTGTTTGCGTTAAAGACTATTTTTGACTATTAAAACATGAAAGTCTTTTAAGTTTCAAGAACAATGAGCATATGTTTTAAACCTTTAAAAATTAAATTTCCCAGCAATGTATTTTATATATGTACAAGGTTATTTCCTAAGCGATCATAAAGACAGTGCAGCTGTTCTGAAGAGCAACAAATCTTGTTTTTCTTCAAGAGCCCATTTCAATACAAAAGTTGCTGGGAGAGAGAGGTACTAAAATGTATTGTAGAAAGGGATAATAATGAAGGAGGAAAAAAACCAATGAAAAAGTGAATTACTGAAATGCAGAGAAATAAACTCAGAGGAAGACAGGAAATGAAGAGATCATCTGGACCAAACTTTTTGGAGAACAAGGAAATGGAAGAGAAAGAAGAAGTAGAACAAGAGAACTGAAGAAAAAGAAAGTCAAACAGGGAAAACAGAGGAGCTAATTTAAAAAGTGTTTGTCTTCAGAGGGCTTGTCATTCTGTGTATGTAAACCACAAAATATTAATAAAGCATAGGATGTATGAGACCACAGCTTTCTCTGAGATTTCACATAAACTGATCAACCAGTATAGTCAAACTGTCTACTTTAAGCACGAAGCCAAGACACTCTGACACCTAACAAGTAGTTACTTGCATTTTAAGAGTCACTAAATTAGGCCTCAATGTTTCTGTAGAAGGCTTTTTATTCTTATAGGATAGAACTAGGTGCCCCTGTACACCTAGTGTGTGGACACATCAGTGTGTCTTAGTGTACCTATTTCATTGATTGCATCTTGAATCTTGAAGGGCAATTCAGTGCTCCCGCGTACTGAGCATGAAGTGCAAAGTCATCAAAAATCAATATAGAGGACACACTAAGCACAGAGGTTCATCTTAAAAATGACTGATTCACGGCTTTGGAGAACATTAGGTCTTCCTCTGAGACTTTTGCAGAATAACTTAGTGATTAAAGTCCAGAAGAATACAACTGGTGTGTCTCAGGTCTTGCAGATTTGCCCCAGGGAATCTGAATGCACACTCGCCATTTCCCAGATGAGTGCACTAACTACTGTGCAAGACACAAGACTTCATGGAAACATTCTTTTTCACTTCCATTGAAGATAGATTCACTGCGCAGAAATCTATGCAAGATTTATGGCAGCAGACACAAGAAGAGTAAAAGCAAGATTAAGTTTTGCAGCCCTGTTTTAGAAAACCTGAATAAAGTGCATAAATTGTAGTGAGCAGGAAACGAATGTTCACAACTGGTGAACTTTGCACTGAACTGAACACAGCAGTGCATAAAGCATGACATACAGACACTTAGAGATTTGCCTAGACAATCCCAACGTGGCCTGAACTACCTTCCCCAACCAGGGACTGCTCCTGACTAAGAGCCTCTGTTCAGACTTCTGAAGCTCTTCTTACAGAGAGACAAAAAGGAATTTCTGATTACTGATTTCAGGCACCAGATTATATTAAATGGTCCTGTAGAGCATGCAATCTGAATATCTGAATATCAGATACCCTAATCAGGAAATAGGCAGTCTGATATTGTGTCTAGGTGAAAAGACGTGCCACCACTTTGGCCTTCTGCTGCACTGATTTGCTGAAAATTAAATCAAGGTAGTTACAATGCCATAGAGTACTACTGGTTTTATCCTTTGAGCATACAGTACTAATTAGTTATCCAATATAACTTCAGCATAACTATTTTTTTCCATTTTTGAAATATTTTCCCTTTGAGGTATATCTATTTTTTCTTCCCTACCTGTATTCAATCAACAGAGGCAACACTATGCCATCAAAAATAGCAGGAATCACTCAGTCCTTTTTGTATCCTTTTTGAGTTCCTGTGTGACTTAGAGTAACCTGGTATTTGAGTTCAAACCAGCATTTTGTCATTTAATAAGGCTGTGTATAGACAATGTTGTAGGATGATGGAAAGGTATTAATGCCCACAGAAGTCGTGCGTAAGCTCCCAGACTGTAACAGAGCTTCTCTGAAGGTCAGTGATGCAGAGAGAAGAGTATCCCACACGAGGCTTTTTTTTTTTTTTTAATCATCTACAAATATGGAACTACATCTTTAGAAAGAAAGAGATTCATTGATTTCTACAGGATAATTGCATTCTTATATGCAGGTCCATCAGTATGAAACCACTTATGAAATGAGAGACAGAGCAAATTAAAATGAGAAGTGACCATCAGTGGAAACAACAAAAAAACCCCAAAAAGTAGGTTTAGGGAGTGTTTGGAAAACAAACAGAAAACCACATTTTAATGAGTGACCAATGAATAAAGTAGTTATCAAAAGCTAGTAACACAGTTGCTGAATTTTAGCTCTCTTCTTATTTAGCTCCCCATACACAGTTCTCCTAATACCTGCACAAACACCTGCACCAACACCAAGAAAGAGTGAGCACATCACCTGAAGAGTAACATCAGGATGGTTGGAAAGCCAGTTGTTAACGTTATAGATACTGAATGCAGGTGAAAGACACACAGGAAGACCTTTTAGAGTATAGTAATTTCTTCCTTAAGATAAAGCCTCATTCCTAACATTACAAGCAAAGAACACTTGTAGTTGAAAGTTCCTGGACCTTAGTTCAGCCAGATCTACTCAAAGATCCCAGGTGAAAAATGGGTGAAAAAATGGACTGACAGTAAGAGATGCCTACTGTGCCTGGGACAGTGGTGTAAGGCATAGCCACTGTAAATGGCTGTCAGTGTTAGTCCTCAGACTACACCAGTAGACTTAATCAGACAGTTTCACGAGCCACTGAAAATTTCAGAAATATCTGCAGCTCTTCACTGCTTGAGTTGGAAGTCATATGTTGTCTCAGACTAAGCTTTTAGAAGTATTTTGTTTTATTTTAAGTCTTTTAATGCAAATAAAAAATATATGGCCTGACTTGCACTAATATCTTGTAAATCCCCATTGTCTCTTACTAAAGAGAACACACTCACTTAGCTGTTCAAGAGCTCAACCCTCACTGCCAATTTGGAGCAGTCCGCCACCTTGCAAGACAGCCTCGTTTAGCAGAAAGGTATAGAAGTGGGAGAACAGAGGTCATGAGACTTACCACACTAGAGAAATAAGAACTGCTTTGAAAGCAGTAATAGCAAAACCTAGACCTTTAAAACAGATTGGCTTGCATGTCTTCCTTAAGCAAAGTACACGGAACCAACAGAGAACTTTGAATCTCTGCAGTAGTTTTATACACCATAGAGCAGAACAAGACAACTTCTGAGAGAGGGTGAAAACTGAAATCAGCTGAGGGAGCAACATGAAAGGTTTTAAAAACAAAGGCTACCTTCTCCAGCTGTGTCCTTTTGAGGCAAATCCACACCTTAAATCCAGCAACTGTCAGAGGCTTTCAACAAACACTACATTTTTCCCCCTCAAAGTCCCCACAGGAAAATCTCCTTCTCCCTCTAGCAGAACCTCAAAGGCTTAGTTATAGATCTATTCCTTGCTCTTCTCAAAAGTTTCCAAGCCTGTACTCCTTGAGACTATCTACTTCGTATATACAATTAAATTCCAGAAAAGGCTCTGGAACTGAGCAGATTCAGCTGTGCTGTGAAAAGCTCAGATCTTCTCCTTCCATAAGAAGATTCAGCCCAACACTAAGCACAGAACCAAGCTCAAAGCAAACAGGCTGCCACTTAAAAGAATGACGAAAAACCTGTACAGGAAGCAGCTAAACCCCCCACATAACAGATACACCATCCTCAAGCCCTGTAACAGCTGTCTGTTACAAGCTCACTGAAATAATGAAAAGTTAGTTTTCCTACCTGTGACTGTGAAGGAGTGCATTGAAAGCCAATCCATCAGACCAGCTAGTGGTGAAATTGATAACATTGACCTGTGGGTAATTACGAGTCGATTGGCGGACCCAGCTCAGGAGAATCTTTTCACTGTTTGTCTGTTGCAGCCCAGCCATGATGTTTTTCATTACATCTTTGACCTGCAATAAGAGCCAGAATTTCATTGATTGAACTTATTAAAAGCTCACTTTTTTTTTTTTTTTGATCCCAAAAGACTTCAGCTGCCTAGATTTAAGCCTTAAAGAAAAAACCGCTAAGTAATTACAGAACATACTTGGTGTCACAGTATAATGATAGTAGTCAACTCTGCTTAAAAACAACTGATATTGACGTTGGTAACCGCTGCTGATGCATTCAGTACATTCATGCCTGTGCCACATGAAGCTTTCCATGCATTAACAGAGATGGCACATTTGTTTACACCACTTATGGAAACAGAGTTCATTCAAATGAAGTACTTCTCATTCTAGTTTGCTTTGCTTTGGAAATATAGCCTTAGTTAATAGGATACCTTATAGTAAAAGCTGATAAAACGACAAAAAACATTCTTCTCTCATTGAGAGAGTTGAAATAAGTACCAAGACAAGACAAATGTGCTCAGTGCACAGCAGTTTTTGACTGAAATGTGCAAACTATATTTGCATACATACACATGGATGAAAAGTGAATTTCACTGCATGCATTAAAAGTATTGTATAAGTTTCATTTTTTAGATTTTTTTAATGATTAATTAATGTTCCTCTCTAATTAGAGAAAGCACACCAACCTACAGTTATTATTTTACAAAAAGCCAGTAATTCTGAGGGCTTCTAAAAATATTAGCCTGGAGTTCAACATAATGGAGTCCATTATATATTTCCTAGCAATTTCTTTACTAGGGAAAGAGCAACAAAAACTTCTATTAAGCAGACTTTAATTTATTTTCTTGTAATCTCTTTTAAATCATTGTTTTCTCCATGTATCTTCTAAAGATTAGTAGCTCTTTTAAAATACTCTCTAAGATATAATTTAACTCTAAAGTTGCTTATTGTTGCTTATTTGCTTATGAAGTATATAATTTCATTATAATTCTCCACTTGAATTGCTCTACAGCCAGTATCAGTAGAAAAAAACCATTCAGTGCAGAAGCTACTTTATGATAAAGGATGGACCACTTTGAAATTGTAAAAACCGTAAGTTAACATGCAGAAGCTATAATCTCAAAGAATAATCAACAAAAAAAATTACTCTGATACTATAGAAAAACACAGACATCATCTCATTGTTCAGTCTAGTAAGTTGCTTGCTCATTTCACAGTAATTAATCCAATCATTTGAATAAATGAAGATATGAATTACTAAAAGAATGTCTTGCTTTTACATCTCGGATGCATACTACCCAAATAACATCAGTGCTTTCAATTTTCCTTTTGAGATTTAGGTATATAGTTAACTTCAAACAGTATTAGTTTCTGAGTTGTGAGGAGAAACAGATCCTCTCTAAATTTCATGGGACACATTCCTAACTTTTATCTAAGATTATTATTTGCACCAATGAAAATGAATATAAAATTCAGTCAAATAAGAATAGCAGCATTTTATAGTTGCCTTTGTTTCTGCACCAGGAGGCAGAAAGTAAAGAATTTAAGAAAATTAGGAAATACACTCATTAGTTTTGCTTCATATGTCTGTGGGAGTATTTTGAGTTTCTCATTAATATTTTCAGTGCCTTCATTACTGAGAGCTGCCAAAGTAATTTCCATAATTCAGCAAGAAGCTAAGAGATCTGCCACCTGTATTTCCAGGCAGAAACCCTTCACTACTATCAAAATATAAATTTTTGTTTTTCATTAATCCAGGTGCTAAAAAGAAGAAAAGTTTTGAGATTAGTATCTCCTGTACCAATCTTAAACAATATGAAAGACTAGAAAAACCTTGAAATTATGGTAATGGAGAATTGTTCAAGCCAGGGTTTCATTGTTCATTTTGGATTTTTATCATGTGCTTGTATTTATAAATGAAGATTTATCTGAATATTGTAAGCAAACTTTAACATTTGAAAAACACAACACACATTCTTATAAAAGGATAGTTGAATGAATGCAGAAACACAAGATTTAGAAATGTAAATGTCCATAACATATAAAAAAGATCAAGTGTTTGAGTTGACATTAACATAAAAGAAAGGAGCGATACGTATGAACAGAGGAAATCAGGAAAAAACAATAAAACTGGTCCATCAGGAAGGCACTTATTCAGAAGAATCCAGGTGATTGCTTTCGTTTTGATTTAAAGGGACAAAGCCAAAAATTTAGCATTTATTGAATGCTATGATGAATATAATGAAATGAATGCAAAATAGCTTCAAACTCATCTTGTTGAGTTTAATAAGCTGATATGGATAAAGATTTTCTCTTGCATTTCTCCACAGCAGCGAGGACTGTAAAATTTATGACTTTTTGTTATCTTCTAGGGAATGGCAGGCATTTAAAATAACAAAACAAAAGTGTCTGGTATCACCCTGAAGGCTGAGGTCGCTTCCTGTTCAGTGAGAAATGGTGGAAAACTCCAGTTCTGCAACTGGAGGCACCTTGTCCTCCTGAGCGCTCCAAGGGGCGCTGCCATCCCTCCCACCCTACCCGGCAGCTCGGCAGCACCAGGCAGCACTGTGCCGTGCCACACCGTGCCACTGTAGGCACAGCACCACGCTGCCCACAGGACGACTGGGCACTGAAGCAAGACCAGCGTCCGAGCGGAAAAACGCTGGCTGACATTGAGGTTAGAAGGAAGTTTTTGAAGGCTTCCTAGTGAAGATGTACTCTTCAGAAAGCGTAGTATATCGAGATATGGTCGCGTCAGCCTGAAGAGCTTTTGGAAGGTAAGCTCCTTCAGCATCCAGGCTCAAAAGCTACAGCCATTTCAAAGTGTCTAGTAAGCTCTGCCTCTTGCTGTCAGATGGTAAGTTGACCTCTGATACCTATTTCTTTGTTACTTCTGCTTTTTAATGCAGTATATCCTGGCAGGAAGCAAAGCTTTAAGGCATAGGAAACTCCAACTTCCAGAGAACAGGAATACTTGTTCTTCCTGGGGGATGGATCTATACTATGGCAATAAGAAAAGATTCAGTTTTGAATAGAAGGGGGAAAAGGCAACACAGGCACCACCACAGGTAACTTCTGAAACGTTAAACTGCCAAATGGAAAGCTGTGAACAGAATGGGAGCGCTGCTACTCTTGTCACCACGCTGAGGAGTGACCAAAAGCAGTGCACCCGTGGTGGCAGCAGACCTTTGATCTCCTTGCTGTAGGACGACATCCCGGGGTCTGTGCACCTGTAGTCGTGTGCAGGGAAGGTGACAAGAAACACCGTCTCAGGCTTGCACTGCGTCTGTTTCACCTAAACCCAACACTCATAACATTTTATAAGACTGGCACTTGGCTTCAGGATGCCAGCCCTGGGAACAGAGGGAGGGAAGAAGAAGGGAATCTAAAAAAGTTATTCACAAAGCAAGGTGTTTTCATTTTTCTCAGTCAAATAGGGATCTTAAAGCTCACTGACAGAATGACTTAGTATTTTTACTAGCTATATTTCACATATTCTGACTGCACAGATTACTTTTTCATAGCTAGAATCCACTAAAGTCTCTCAAAGTATATTTTAAAGAACTCTTTTAAGAACATTTTCATAGATGTTCCAGACACCTGTCAAAGTAAAGGATGTTCTTTGCTCATTGATTCAAGGTGGATTGACAGAACTGTTAGCATTTAATTTCCACCATTATAATTCAAAATAAAATAAAACAGTAATTCCAATTAAAATAGTTCTGCAACAAGAACACAACAGACCTGAAGATTTTAACAGTCTTACTAGCTTTTAACAGTCAGCCAAATGAGGCTGATTGCTGAAATACACTTTACTCTAAAATATTTGCCTTATGTATATGCCTATTATTTTGCTGTTTTTCTGAAGAAAGTCAGGATTTTGGCTGTGACTTTTAACAAGTATTTTTGTTAGAGTTTTTCTTCATGCTCTACATGAAAACAGTTTTGCTCTTAAAAAAACCCAAACAAAACAACTTACTGCAACACGGAATGTTTTTCCACTCAAAGAGTCTTTGTCAAACATAACAGTTCAGAAATTAATTGTTTTATTTTGGTTTTGCTTAAATGTTAATGCAGCAGTGAGGCTGGGATCACAGAACTGTGAGAAAGAGTGCAGCAGCTTCGAGGAAATCAGAACTCTGATAGATTCAGTACCATAAAGAGCTTTGACAGCAGGCACACAACTCAGAACAATGGTTCCATTTCAGTGAAACTTTTAATAATAATCTGAAAAACAGGCTAGATAAGAAAGGACACAGTCACCACAGGAGATATGGAAAGCCACAAGATTTCTACTGAAGAGAAATGAGAGTGGCAAGAATGAGTCAAATCTTATCTGTTGCAATGCCTCTACCACTGCTTCTCCTCAACGCAACTGCTGATATCCGCCTTGACTGGTACTGCCTCATTCCTTTCATGCACATTTCTTCTACCATCTCTCTTTTTTTTGTTTGTTTGTTTAACACAGAAAGACTGACATTTTTGTAAGAGATGATCTTGTCATACATAAGTACAGTTCTGTTGTAACGTGGTCCTGGCTGCAGGATGTGAAACTGGAAAAAGCTCTCGAATGTTCATCTGCAACAAAATAACTGCCTGCACAACTCATATCTTTTTTTTTTTTAACATTCAGGCAGATGAACTTCATCTAGGTTACTCTTCCCAGGACCACAAGTTCTGGGAATCAGAAAGTAAACAGATTTGCAAAAGCAGGATTGCACCATCAAGCACAAACTACACCAGTAGCATGCACTAAATAATTAGCCTGTATATTATTTTTTTTTAGGCCTCTCAGACTACAAATAAATATACTAGTCTTGATAAATTATTAGGTAACAAGAAGTTTTAACCAACTGTAGACAACTGGCAGATGAATGGTGGCCCTGAATCCATAATTTAATCTTTAAAAACTGCTTGTCATACTTCTAGCTGCTTAGTGCCAAGAACAATCTCTGATAGGCAAAATGGTACCAACAGGAAGAATGGCCCTTTCTTAAGAAACGTAGAGCCTTGTTTCACCAGAAGTGCTGTCAATATGTAAGATAGTAGCAGCCTATAAACAGGGCAGAACAATCATGAACATATTCTCAATCATGTAAATCATTTCAAAACTTGAAAGAAAATCTGGAAAAGAACTAAGATTTTCTCCAGAGAGATGTAAAAAAGCAAATTCACTTTGAATTGTTCCATTCCTTTGAGGGAAATAGGCAGCACACCAACATCTCCCGAGTTTTATTTAAAAAGAGAAAAGCCCAAGTATAAACTTGGCTTTATATTATTTTTTTAAATATTTGTCATTATGCAACGGCAACAGGCTTGTTATATAATAGTGGCTTCTTCTTGCCAACCAGGCTTATAATTGCTCTTTAGAAAAGAAACCAAAATTGAATTCTAGCCAAATTAGATATTCATGTACAAAATTTTGAGTAAAAAGAGAAGTCCAGAGCATGGACTGGAAAACTGTCTGGTGGTAAAGGACCTCGGGGTGTTGGTCGACAGGAGGCTGAACATGAGCCGGCAGTGTGCCCAGGTGGCCAAGGCCAACAGCATCCTGGCCTGTATCAGGAACAGCGTGGCCAGCAGGACTAGGGCAGTGATCGTCCCCCTGTACTCGGCTCTGGTGAGGCCCCACCTCAAGTACTGTGTTCATTTTTGGGCCCCTCACTACAGGAAAGACATTGAGGTACTGGAGTGTGTCCAGAGAAGGGCAACGAAGCTGGTGAGGGGTCTGGAGCACAAGTCTTCTGAGGAGCATCTGAGGGAGCTGGGGCTGTTTAGCCTGGAGAAAAGGAGGCTGAGGGGAGACCTTCTTGCTCTGTACAACCACCTGAGAGGAGGTTATAGAGAGGTGGGGGTCAATCTCTTCTCCCAAGTAACAGGTGATAAGACAAGAGGAAATGGCCTCAAGTTGCACCAGGGGAGGTTTAGGATGGATATTAGGAAAAAATTCTTCACTGAAAAGGTTATCAAGCATTGGAACAGGCTGCCCAGGGCAGTGGTGGAATCACCATCCCTGGAGGTATTTAAAAGCCGGGTAGACGTGGTGCTGAGGGACATGTTTTAGTGGTGGTTTTGGCAGTGTTAGGTTGATGGTTGGACTCGATGATTTTAAAGGTCTCTGCCAACCTAGGGATTCTATAATTCTATGAATATGAACATGAATAGTCATCTCGGTCCATAATTCATTTAATTAAAACACAGTGATTTAAGGATTATTGGTGTAAGTTGCACAGCTAGGTTTTATATTCCATCTGCTCTTAATAAGTAATTTAGAACAATATCAAGCAATTCAACTAGGAATATTAGAATGGGAAACAGTGGAAGAAGCAATTTAACTCTTTGCAACTGTTCTCTATTGCTTTCAATAAAACATGTCCTGTAAACTAGAAGGAAAATGTTCCTGACTTCAATGAATGATGCACATATGATTTTTTATAGGAGTGTTTATTTTTTAATATAAAGTCTTTTAGGCTCTTTTTCTCACCATCTATGCTTCTAGTGCTATGAAAAACTTGCAGATTATGACTTGTGGAACAGAGCCAACACAAATGGACAGACTCTTAACATACATTCATATAAACACATAGAATCAGAGCATCTAGATGATAATTTTTGTTGAATTTTTATTTTACTGCAGTCTCAGAATTTGTTTACTTAAATGTCCTCATCTACCATGCTGGTTTTTACAAGACCTATATCATAATCTCCCTTTCTCTCTAAAGATAAAGGAATCTAAATGAGCCACATCTATTTCAATAAATTGTCAGAATAGCACCTTTTAAGTGTTCTAAAAATAATTCTTGGTATGATCGGTCAGCAGTGGATAGCAACAAATGTGATTACTTCATTAAAATATAAAACTCACTCCTTCTAAGATACTAGAAAGAAAAGTGACCGTGAAAGCTATATATCCACATTGGTTATGCTATCCATTTTTCTTACAATAACTGTATTATATATTCGCTTGCAACATCTGACTGAAATTAGAGTGAAAAGAGCTGCTGCTAATGTTTTAAAACCCTATTTTATCTTCTTAAGTTTCTTAATATCCTAGATGATACGTCAACAGACTGCCATAAAACTTGATGATTTAGGACATTGTTTGCAATGTCTACATGTACTTTGCAGGTTGTGGCTGAATAATAATGGAAAAAAGGTCAGTGGAATAAAGGTACTTCATAGAAAGTAAGCATCACTCACCTGCCAGTGGAGGATTATATTCCAGATCAAACCAAGGGTCAGCTTATGATTTCCATCCACAATGTCTGAGCTCCCAATATTTACCAAATCAACCTATTAAAGAAATTAAAAGGTATTTTTATAAGATTAATAGCAAGCATAAGATGTTGGTGTTATTTTCATATATTTGGTGTTAAATTTTCTTTGTGGTGAGGGAGAGAGAGGGATGGGCTAGGGTAAATCTCTCATTTGGTTTCTGTTGTTTAGTAAACATCCAACTCATGTTTTATAAATGGCACAATTAATGTGCTGGCAAAAAGCAAGCAGTGATCTAGCTACAACTATTCCAGTTATAGCACGTTGTGAAAACATGCAATTAAAAGTAATAGGTAATAATAACTCAAAAATCTTTTATATTGACTCTTGTATTATGCTCCATACTACCTTACATAACATACTTTGCTGAAAAATCCACACACATCTAAACAATGTAAGAACCTACAAACCCAAAATAAATTACAGCCTGCATAAATCTACTGCACTTCTGAAGCTATTTGAAGTTACATCTGTAAAATGACTAAAGGTTCTACACAGTCAAAACAAGCCTCTTTTTTTTTATTGCAATGCATCTATGTATAGGTCATTTTTACTAATCCCATACAAAGTAGACATTTTGTCAAGAACTCTAAAACTCTCCAAGAACTCTTTTCTTTGAGAATCCATCATTTTTGTACTAAAACCATATGAGACTGGCAATTCATTCTAATCAACAGTGTCTTGGAACACTTCCCAAGTGGAACTTGGACTTTATATCCTAAACTTCAAATGGGGTCCACATAGCAAGTGACCCACTACAAAGGTGGTATCCACCCGCATTTCTACAGGCCAAACCCTCCATCTGCTTTTGGAAATGGAAGCCTGAATACACTAAGCCCACACCTATTTTACTGAAATTAAAGAATACTTCCCAGTTTGCCCCAGTGTTGTCTGAGGCTATACTGGGGCAACCCTACAACCCTGCCAACACTAGCAACTTCCAATAGGAAAAAAAAATAAATCTGTAAAATGGATTGACTGGAAGCAGCAGTATTTTTCAATCTGTTACCACCCAGATGACTGCAGAACCTCCAAGCAAGGATGGCACATACCAATAGGAAAATCTAGATTGGTCACAGGCTTTAAAAAGCTTTAGAACCATTGATTTTGCATTCTTGAAGTCCCATAGAAATCACTCCTGATATGATATTGAAGGTTGAGGAAACTATTTCAGAGGCAGATCTTTTGGCTTTATACTAATTTGATATAGTGCATATACACACTATACTAATTTTTATATTGTGTATAGCTTCAATACATAAATAGGATGGCCACTGGATGATCACTTCACTTTCTAAAATAACCTTTTTTCTTCCTTAGTCTTCAATTGGAATACTCTCTGTTTTGTCTATTTGAAAAAGACTATTGTTGTGTTCTGCAAACTGAATGAACAACACAATAATGGATTTAACTGATATATAGTGAATAAATACTTTTAATAGCATTTACTATGAAAATTTGTAACCACATTCCAGGTATGCAGTGAAATAACTATTGCCGATTTTTTCCCAACAATGTCAAATACTGAAGATTTTGAAGAATTAGATGCTTTGTCTTCTATTTATTTACATGAAATTCAGTTAAAAAAAAAAATCAAGCTGGAGGCCTTTATGCCAGTCTTATAAAGTCACTTTCATTTATGCACAAAGCTTCAGATGGATAAGCATTACCTTAGATTTATAAAATCAATAACTTTATTCAGCAGCTGAACTCAAGCATGTTTAGTGACCTACTGCAGCTATCAAGAAATCCAATATAATATGCAGCACAGAATACATTATCACTGTTCCATCACATCTTACTGTTAAGTTTAGGTGAATGTTTCAGTTTATTTGAATTTATTCTTGAGGAGGAGAGGTGATATAATTAGTTGTCCGCTGAAAATGTCTGCTAAAGTTATGGCACCATTAGAATGCTTGCATAAGGAAGATACGAGAATATTTACTCAAAAATGATGCACAAGATACTGGCTTGAAAAGTCAATCTTGACAAAATAGAATGGAAAGTGGTTTTGATATGATTCATTTCCTTAATGTTATGAACCATAAGGAACAGACATCAATGAAAATTTACCAAAAAGACTGCTCATAGGAAAAGCCTCAGTTTTTCAGACTTCATAATCATCAGAGCTTGTGAGTAGGTATTTTGGTAGGTAGCACCTTCTAACCAGGTATGGATGACCTCTTGTAGTTAACCTTTTAAAATGTATTTTAAACACCATGCATTACCATAAAATTGTGCATGTTTATCAGTCTTCAGAGAGCATCTGTTATAGATAAATTATTGAAACATTTCCTGGCAGTGGATTTCAAAGTCTTTGAAATACATTCCATCCTGGTGCTGAACGACAAAGTATCCAAGTCACATTAATAAAACTGCCTCGACTCCAGTAATTGGATGCTATAGGCCAGAGTTTGATCCAACACTTACACAGTATTAGGTATGCTATCTATACGATGTTCTGACCCTGTCTGGCTGATTACTTACATTATTTCTCTGCAAAACCTGCAGTGCTTTGTTGACATTGTTCAGAGCATGAACTCTTGTGGAGCCCTTTTCTTTTGCCTGTGAAGAAAATAAAACAAATTTGACTGCCCAAAATCAGAAGATAGAATACACTATCTGCAACCCAAATCTTAGATTACACTCGTAGTTTTGTGTTTCATGTTTATGGCAACAACAGTGAGAATATTACCATTGTGCATACACAGCTTCCCAATATGAAATAATGGCAATTGTGAAACAAACTGGGTCCACAGTTAAACGGTAATTTGGTATCTTGACATTTTTGAGTGAGCAAATCATTGAAATGTATATGAAATCAGGTAATTCCAGATTGCTTTTATTATGATCAGTTGTTTTCTCCATGGCACAATTTAGGAACATTACCATGACAACCAAACAGATAAGCATTAGTTTGTTTAATATTTATTTACAACTATATTCTCTCAGGATTTTGATTCTCAAACTTCCAGCCTGCTTCATTACTCTTTTATGAGAAAGTTTCAAAGAAAGATCCCAAGCTCACAAAGTCCAAGCAGGAACACAAGAGAGGATATTCAAAAATATGTATGACATGTCACTTTAGAATTTCCAGGTTAATAAGAGCAAGCTGTTCTCTCTTTTTAGACATGTACAAGTCCGATACACGGACTGTATGACATTTATTAGCAAAATATTCTAATTCTACATATTAAATACTATTCCTTGCATTTGGCACAAACATCTAGTTATTAATATTCTCTGAATTCCAGCTAAAATCTAAATATCTAAATGAACCCTGCCTCAGTCTTGTTTCTCTTTGCCACACTTCCTTAATAAGTGCATACAACAAAGTAGAACATTTCAATTTCAAACATATGCCTAGCTCTCAGTTGCAATGTTTCCTCAAATGAAAGTCAAAAATATTCAGATCCTTAAAAAATACTGTTTCCACAGGCCCTCATCAATGGTGGAAATTAATGAACAACACCTACTACAACTGTCATAACATCAAGATTTCAATATACAGTAAACATGTTAATATACACATACAAGTTTTTGGCCTGTAAGGCATTCCAGGAGCTCCAGAAGTCTTCGTCCATCTCGAAAATCATTAAAAAGATCTTCAATGTAACATCTTCGGAACTGAAATGAAACAATGGCTTTATTTAGTTTGAACACCAAAGAAAGGAAGCATCAAATTGCTAAAATAAGACCAGAAATCTGTAAAAGCCACTGTCTCGCAAAGTGGTGCATTCCACCTATGTAAGTACACTGTGCTATCTAATTAAATAATAAATATGAAAGGTATGATGCAAAGGACGAAAATATCTTATGACTAAACAATTAGGGTCATTACACATAGATCTGTTTTTAACAGGGTTCTACTGCATAAGAAAGATTGGTGCCTACCTTATTTCAAATACTTTTCTTATGGTAAGTAACGTACATCCTTTATTACCTCTTAAAATTATAATATTGATATCATTTGTGAGAAAGTGCTACAGAGACAATAATTTATAATTTGTGCACACACCATTAATCCAAACAATTAAGCCAGGACTAAATACTAATGAAGATAGAACACAAACTGGACTTGGCAATTAAGGTGCAATTCACCAGAAAAATAGGAAAAATAATTTGCCAAATGAAAAACAAACAAAAAAATGCAAAGAGCCAGAAAGAGAAATCAAGTTTAAGTGCCTAGTAGGTGCTCTTTACCGTGGCAGAAGCAAACTTGGAACTACATAGAGATATGTTTCAGGTTTATTCTAGTGAGGACCTAAGAAATGTATCTATGTTAATAGGACTGTCCTGGTTTGGGATTGTACTGAATCAAGGCCTCGTTATCATAAGTGGCTAAAACACAATTCACATTTTGTACATAGCATCAGCGAAAGACAAAAGAAAATACTTGGGATTTTCCCCATGTGACAATGGTAAAAGACCATTTACTCTGTCTAAAATTCAAGCCAATTTTCTGATCTGGTGCTTTGACTAATGCATTAAATTTTAACAATACAGAAACACAATTTTTTAGAGTTTAGTCACTGTGCAACTTCTACGTGCACCTATAAATTTTCAACATATTTTTGTATGTATGAGAGCTATTGAGAATCACAATAAAAAGCACTGATTATTTTGTGCAGTCAAGTAGATTCACATGTCCATGTTATTTCTAATTTGCGAAGTTTCACAGACACTTTGATTGATTTGAGAGGATGCATTTGTATTTTAATTTGCTAGAATTGACACCATGCTGACCTATATGGCATACCTTCCATTTTTAACACAGAGCAATGTAGAATTGGGAGTCCATATTACACAGAAATATTTGCTTTCCTGTCACCAGTCTTGTTCTGGTACTTATTGTAACACTCATTAGAGCTATCTGGGAATTTTATGAAAAACGTATTTTGTCAAAAAGTATCAATTCCTTTGTAAGGTTTCTTAAACAGGGGACAGAATTAAGTAGTTTCCAGTGCTGGACTAATTTTTCCCTCGATCAATAAATAAAGCGTACAGCACAAACTTTAGTGCTGTTGCTACTCTGGCACGATGCTTTCCCTCTTCCTTTCTCTCCGATGGCTCTTCTGAAGCAAGAACACCTTTCAGTCCCTTCATTTTGGTAAGGTCTTGTTTCTGTTACATGGAACAAACAAACCAAAACATCAACAATTTTCTACAGTAGTGGGAATCCTTGTTTTCTAGCCAGTATCTACACCCTGCACAACCCATTCCAACTAAGAACTAATTTCTAGTTAAAAAGCACTGCCACTTGACTACCTAAAATATCTGAAAATCAGTACCGAATAGATTCACATATGATTTTTTCACCCTGCTCAACCTCTTGAATTATGTTTAACTAAGAATACTCAGCAAGTCTATTTCCTGGCTTGCATTTAATATGAGAAATAGTTTTGATAACATGTTTTAAACTATGGTATGAACAATCCAAACTACACAAGCCAAGTCATGCACGGTATTCCTGAAGTTGTCTATTATTTACACTACACAGCACAAATTTAAAATTAAAACATATGAGTAAATCAGAGAGACTTTATTTTGTTCCCTAATCTTGCAGAACCAAAGTAATTTTTAAAGAGGGGAAGCACAAGACCTGTTCACTTCTAAGGGAACATTTTAACTTTTTTTTAGAAAGTTGAAGTGATCAATAGGCCCTTGTATAGCACTAAGGAAGAGTTGTGCCCATGTTGCTACTGAATCACTTAGGGAATATGAGCACAATGACATTTTGATAATAGAATATAATTACATTGCCTTGTATCATAAGGGAAAAATAGAACAAGCCTTCATAACTGCCTGTGTGTTTGTCTGCCTTCCTTTTTGCAGCATTTAAGCTATTCATAAAGTTTAGGTTGAGATCCATCCAGGACAGCTGAAAATTCTGCTTGACAAAATAATTTATTTTTTTTAAAAGCTTTCAGAAAGAAAATAAAGGTACAGCATGGTAGCATCCACAGAAGGACATGTCAATTACATTGTATTACCTTAAAACAAAAGTTACCATTGATTTTTTAGGGTCTTGGAAGCATACCTTCCATTAATCAGCAACTAAAAATACCTTAAGACACACTATACTGCTGCCACAGATACCATCCTCAACCTGAAGAAGGTTGCTATTTTTCTGGCAATGGGGTAATTAAGTCTTCTCTCTGAAATAGATTGAATGACTTCACTGGATTGACACTGCAGTAAGTCTTCAGAAACAAAGGGCTCAAAGATGCGTCAAATGAATTAATTGTGTCATTGAAAAGTGTCTGTTAAATTGTACGAACCTTTGAAAACAACGAAAAAACAAGCATGGCTAGTCAACGGCTTGCCAAAGCAAATAACTGGTCCTTTATTACAAAATTCTTGTTGAAAATAACCTTGTTCTAAATTTTTTTTTAGGTTGTGACCTATAGCCACCACCCTTTACCTACAGGGGAATGAAAACATTCAGCAGACTCTTCTGTGCCATTTGTTTGCATGTTGATTTGTTATTCCCTCTATATTACAAACTTATCCAAAACCTAATTTTAAAAAATGCACAAAGCAGCTGCATGCTGGATTGTTGGTTCACATTTAGTTTTTATTCTTAAACCCCACAATGATGGAAGAGATGGGGGAAATGAGAGAGTGTACAGGACAGAGGAAGGACTGCAGATACTACCCATGAAGCACAAGGCAACTTTTCATCAGTGAAGTATTCATTCCCCAACTCGTAGTCTGACTGGCAGCAGTATGAAACTAGAGATAATTGTATGGTCTTAATCAATAGACAAGCTATCTATAACATTAGTCAAGTAGATCAGCAAAGTAATTATCATCTCTCCCTTCCTTCCTTCCTTCCTTATTTCAGGGAGACCAACAATTAATGAAGGGATCTGGAGGATTGGAGGCAGGGATGAAAAGAACAATGAGAAAAAATGTACAGAAAAAAGAAAAAGAGAATAACTCTAAAACTGAAATTAAAAAAAAAAAGAAGCAGCAGAAATTACTTTGTAGAAGTAAGACTAACAAAAGAAAAATCTAAGAAAGGATTTTTTTAGAATCTTCATGACTAGTAAGACTCTAGGGATTTAAGTATACGGCAGTTTTACGTATTATTTTAACCTACTGTCTTTGTGTTAAATAAAGGTCAACACAGAAACAATTTTCTTGGTTTGGCTGATATGGCTCTTGGCTGCAACTGCTGATCTTTACATAACATAAGGGGACCTGAAGGAAATCCAATAGATTTATTTTAAAAGAAAATCATCCCCAAAAAATGTGATACAGAGGGAAGATAAGATTATTGTTTTATCATGGATTAAATTATCCCTCCAACTTAAAAAAGGATGGAGGAAAGCTCTGACTAGAATTCACAAAATACATTTGTATGGAAAAAAACCTCCTCCACTGCCATGGCCAACTACACAAGCCTCAGTCTTAGAATTACAGGGTAACATACGATTAACATCTCAGGTGCAGTGGACTCTTCCCCCAGGTGTTATAAGGGAGTGAAGCATACTTAGAGTATTCCATGTACTAACTCAACTGCATGTACATATGCACATGCATATACATATTCTAGAATGCTGTCAGTATTAATTAGGCTGAAATAGTATCTACAGTGTATTAGTTATTTTCCAAACTCAGACAGCAACTGAACCAATCTTATGCCAAAGAATATTACCTAAAAAGACAAAATCAGACAGAAAAGAAAGGAGAAAATCAGGAAACAGAAAATAACTGTTGATAGATAAATGTAGTTGCATTGCTGTGAACATATTTAGAAATCTTAAAACATCAAGCTCCGTCCTATTCATCTCACTACTGTCTACTTTCATTGTCATTCCTGTGTTCTTCTTTCCAAAAACTATATTAGACCTCATTCTCTCTGTGTAAATTTAGCAAATAAATTTTATCAAACAAGTAAATTATTTAATCAGCTCATTCATCAGGTACATTATGGAAGAAATATTACATGAAAAGCAAGTATTCCATAAAAAGCTCTCTGTTCAGAGATATGTACAACTCAGTAATTTTGAAAGTGATACAGAGAAGAACAAATAACTGAAAAATTTCTTGTCCAGAGAAGGCACAAAGACATCTGTTCATGAACATTGCCTCTTCTGTTGCCCAGTGCTCAAAAATTATGAGTCAAAGCTCCAAAAATTCTGATTACCATAAAACTGTTAGCAGACATTATGTTTTAGAATCAATTAGCATAGGCAAATCCTATAATAGAGGGAAGGGAAAAGAACAGAAAGGGAGGGGGAAGGGCAGGAGGAGAAAGGGATTAAGAATAACTCATAACTTATATTTTCTCCCACAAGCACAAAGGGTAGAAATGTACTTCTATTTCCTGAGATTCAGAAACATAGAAAATTTCAAACAATGAGTCCATAATACCAACTCCAGCAAATTACATGATAACAGAAGATTTTAATACAGTTATTATTTGAGGTTCTTTAACATGCATAACATACATATGTTTTTTTCTGGTTCATAGAAATACCATATGATAGATACTTTTTCCTCATTTTTTTCAGAAAAATTACAAAGGGTAAAAACTTGGCTGAGGAAGAAATCTCAGAATTTTCATTTTCCTTTGAAGACAAGTATGCATTTACACTACACTTTTCATTTGAGGGCAGACTAGACTGTAAGAAGATTATTACAGTAAGACAAGTCGGATACCATTTCTTATGCATTTTACAGTATTATTGAGTTATTATTATCAGTTCATCTGGGAAATTTAGCAACCAAAACTATCAACAGATGGAGAGAGAGACAGAATAAATTAAAAGAGAAAGGGCACTATAAAGACAGAGAATTCAAGGTTAGGCATGACACTAGACAGAATAGGTAAAATCAGCTTATAATAAAACTAGTGGACACAGAAGTCCTTCAGAATTCCAGGACAGATAAATAATTGAGACCTTAGCTTGGGACAAGACCTGTGCCTCCAGGAGAGGCACGAAAGCCAGACCGCAGAGTCTGGAAGGGAGCTGTAGTGCAGCCTCTCTGTGCCCCCAGCGTGCAGGGCTTTGGAACAAAGAGTCAGAGGTGCCTTGCAGTTTGGCCAGGACCTCAGGCTGCTGATTGATTACTAAAAAAATGAAAAGACAAGATAAAATCCAGAAAGGCAGAAGGACATAAGACGTAAGCCTTCACATAACTTTTTCATGTAATTGTCTCAAGTTCAGATTGTAAATCTGGAAATCTTGCTGAATAGATGTCAGTAAGAAAAAAATAAAAACTTAGTAGGCTTAACAGATGTTATCCTTAGTAAGAGTTTCAAGAATCATCCTTTCCTTGCAGTCAAAATATTTGATGCCTCATTCTGTGAAGCAATAAAGAAAAGCCATCGAGTTAATCTCAATAGATCTTTTAAGTCAGTTTTAATAAAAGGGAGTTTATTAATACTTGCTCTTGCTCTGCGAAATATATTAAAGGTTGAATTTCTCTCCCCGACATCCTCGTTTACAGTTTGTTCACTTCTACTGGGAAGTTTCATGAAAGTGACTGACATTTTCTTTCATTGATGCTGGATTACTATTACAGCAGCAAAAGATATTGTCCCACTCATGAGGGAAGAAAGATGCACCAGCCATCGTTAAACTAGGCCATAGCTTTCCTGACTCATGGGAAGCACTGAGCAGTAACTCCAGCTGCACAAGTCGTCCTTTCTCCCTTCACCCTTTTCTCCTGTTAGAACACGGAGACATCCATTCTGCTGCAGGTGAAACTCCACGCCAGCCAGCTGTAAGTCAAACACTCCACACACACTTTACCTCTCTACTGTCAGAGATGCAGCATTTGTGGTAGACACCTTTTTTTGCAGCCTAACTTCAGCTTTCAAGGAATTACACAGAGGAGTAACTGATGAGCACCAGTATTTTAAAAACTATTACCACTGACCAACTGATAGGAAGGTGTAAAACCCTTCCCTAAAGATGCCACGCTCTTCTCACAGGTGACAAACGAAGTATTTCAACAAGGTAGGTATCACAATGCCTGCAGCAGCCAAGAACATCCAACTCTACCCTTAAAGAGGGATCTAGGGGCAGGTCTTACTGGTTGTCTGAAGACAGGTCATGTTTGTGGGGCAGGACACATACTTCCAGAGTAGGAGCTGGTTTCCTATACAGACCCTAAAGTTCATGTAATGACACCAGATCCTCCCAGCACTTCTGTTCAGTTCTTTTAAAAGGATATTTTCTCTGCAGAGCCTTCTAATTTATCTTTCCTTTGTTGACTTCTACCATAAGATTAATTATGTGATAAATAAAATATAGGAAATTTCATCATGCATAACAGAACTTCCTAAAATATGTTGAAATGCTCCCCATTCTTGGGATCACTGAAATGCATGAAGTTGATTTTCTCTGCTCTGAAAGTAAAGGGAATCTGTTATTTATTGATTAGACACATGGCGTCTTAAAAGCCAAAGCCAAAATACTTATTATCTATCCTATTTTCATATAAATTTTCCTTATGAGGCTCATGCAATAGAACAATTCACTTTAATTAGACATTCTATCCTATCAATGCCATTTGAAAATAAGATTTTTAAATTAAACAAATCACCAACCAGATTGTTTTTCCCAGATTCAGTGTATTCTATTTTTCATAAGAATGAAATTAGATTAAGAGCAGATATTAATTGTAATAGCAGGATAGTATTAAAAAAATGGACATCTGTTTGCAACAACAAAATAAAACCTACTGATACAGTCTCCAAGTACAGCAGGAAAAAAATAATGATATCAACAGCAGTCTTTTAATAGCATTACAATCTATAATATTTCAAAAAGATATATAATCCATAATGTCAATGGCAAAAATGAAAAGATGTAATTTCAGTAATTTTAATATTATTTTTTAAAAGCTTACTATTCCCATAGAACAAAACATCTTATAAACAACTGATATTGCTCACTATGTGCAGATCATAAACACGCAACTCAAAGCATGAACAATTTTTTAGGCAAAATTTGATGGCCCAGTTCTAAGCTGACACAGATGGTATAGCCACCTCTGGATACCGACACCTGAATGTGGTGGGTTTTAATGTACACAGGCATCTGCTAATAAAGAAATGAACAAAAGCTTATTATTTCATGGTGCATATATTTCATGTATGAGCATATATGTCCCCTTCAAAATCTAAAACAAGTCAGATTATTGCTTCCATGATAGGATCAATGGAAGAGTATTTTTTTAATGAAAGGCTACCTCTATTGCAATTCCAGCACAGCTTTATCTGAGATACAAATCAGGTGAAAAAATTACCAAAGCAGCTCACAGATGATAACAGATTTGAGGATTATTCCACCCTTCACTTGAACCATAAAAGCTATGCTGACCACCCAGATAATTCACACTCCTTTTAGGATTTCAAAGTGTTCTGTGACAGAGTTTTAGTTCTACTACTGACCCAAGCAGGAAATCGACTTGGTAACCATTCAACAATTCATTAAAAAAATCCCACTTCTACGTTTCCCATTTTCTCATCAGCCAAAAAAAAAAACAACAAAAAAAACCAAACCAACTTTGAGAGAACTGTCAGAGCTTAGACAAAACTTAACTGGTTTCAAAAAATATTAAGCTGATGATCACTAAATATTTCTATGCTAATTTGCCCAGTAATTATTACACAAACTTTCTGTTTGGTAAACAGCGGATGTACAATGTTGGCATCTACTGCTTTCCTTTTAAACAAAACAAAGCTTACAGGGATACTCAAAATAAATCTGGCAGCTATCTTTTTTTCACCAGTTTAATCTGGCCAGCTAATGCCATTGAAGCATTTGTTATTTTGCAGTATATTGCTGTTCAAGGTCATTAAGGACTGAGTGACTGGCAATGGGATCAAAAGAAACCTTCTGGAAGTGAACATACACTCAGCAAGTTCCTACGAGGTTTGAAGAATGAGTCATGAATTCAGAGTCGCGGACAGGGGCACTTCTTTTGGCAGTGCAGCTAGCTTCATGCAATCTAGTAACTGATGGCAACGAGCTTCTTTTTTGCCAGTATGCATATAATTATGCTCCCCACCTCTGCAAAGAAACATATAAGGAAGAAAAATACCATAAACTAACAACTAATTTTATTTATAGTGTTATCTCAGATGTACCGTTCAATTAAAGATGGAATGTTAATTATAATTACGTGTTCAGGAATACGTGTAATTTTTAATTTATAGTGTGTAGGTATTTTTGAGTTTATAGTGGGTAGAGTTTTATAAGAGCATTTTTAAACAGTGGGAGATGCAAAGATGAAAATGCAGGGTTTTTGAAAGGAAGAGCCCACTTCCCAGTGCAGAAGTACAAACTGTATCTAGCAGATGCCAAATGCAACATTTCTGGCTAAAATTCTAATTTAAGGGAGCATTAGTTCCACAGCATACTGTTTCCCTGAGCATTTTTTATTCGAGTAATTCATTTTATTATTTATATTTAGTTTTATAACAACCTGTATGAGGGGATCAAGTGCACCCTCAGTAAGTTTGCAGGTGAGACCAAGTTGGGCAGGAGTGTCAACCTGCTTGAGGGTAAAGAGGCTCTACAGAGGGATCTGGACAGGCTGGATCAATGGGCCAATGGTATGTATTTCAACAAGGCCAAGTGCCGGGTCCTGCACTTGGGTGACAACAACCCCAGGCAGCGCTACGGGCTTGGGGAGGAGTGGCTGGGAAGCTGCCCAGAGGAAAAGAACCTGAGGGTGTTGGTCAACAGACAGCTGAGCATGAGCCAGCAGTGTGCCCAGGTGGTGAACAGCATCCTGGCTTGTATGAAGAATAGTGTGGCCAGCAGGACTAGGGCAGTGATCGTCCCCCTGTACTCGGCTCTGGTGAGGCCCCACCTCAAGTACTGTGTTCATTTTTGGGCCCCTCACTACAGGAAAGACATTGAGGTACTGGAGTGTGTCCAGAGAAGGGCAACGAAGCTGGTGAGGGGTCTGGAGCACAAGTCTTCTGAGGAGCATCTGAGGGAGCTGGGGCTGTTTAGCCTGGAGAAAAGGAGGCTGAGGGGAGACCTTATCGCTCTGTACAACTACCTGAGAGGAGGTTATAGAGAGGTGGGGGTCAATCTCTTCTCCCAAGTAACAGGTGATAAGACAAGAGGAAATAGCCCCAAATTGTGCCAGGGGAGGTTTAGGGTGGTTATTAGGAAAAAATTCTTCACTGAAAGGGTTATCAAGCATTGGAACAGGCTGCCCAGGGCAGTGGTGGGATCACCATCCCTGGAGGTATTTAAAAGCTGGGTAGACGTGGTGCTGAGGGACATGGTTTAGCGGTGGTTTTGGCAGTGTTAGGTTGATGGTTGAACTTGGTGATTTTAAAGGTCCCTTCCAACCTAGACAATTCTGTCAGTCTACGATTCTATTTTTCCATATGTGGTCATTAGAAAACAGAAAAAAGGGCATGCCTTCAGTCTTGATTAGAATCACAATTAGTAGTGCAAATTCTGAATTTTTTGTCTTTTGGCTTACTGATGTTCTTAGAGAACCGTTTAATATTTACACAATGAGGTACAGAATATTGCTTGTACTGTGTTTCCTCACATACAAAGATGTCCTTTCTGAGTGAGTTTGAATTCTCCTTTTATTGAGGGACTGGCTTTATTGAGGGGTAAGCAAAATTTCAAATATTTTACTTTGGAAGCCCTGCAGGTACATAGTCTCATCTTTGAGAATATACCAGAAAAACCTCTACTACTATCTTCACTTGCAACAGACAGATAGTCAAGCTTCTAAATAGGTGCAACTGTAATTAAACAAGACAAAAATACAGCAGTTTTCATCAATAAGAAAACAAAAAGAACCAACACCCTAATTAAGAAGTGTTGCTATTACTTTTATGAGGAATCCCATATAAAAAGCGAATTAATCTAGATTTATTCTTTACCGACCAAGATGTGAAAGAAGCAAATGTGATATGTAATTTGGATAGAAGCATTAGAACAAAACTCAGCTTGACTCTACACAAAGGCTCACATAACATGGCAGCTCCCTTTCTGTGGCTGCAAAGTGGTGGCACTGCACACTGCAACTCATTCTGACTTCCCTTGGGAAGTCAGTTTTCCTGAAGCACTGAACGATGGGCTAGTTTGTGATAAGCCACTGCCGGGGGGGCGGGGGGGGAGGGGGGATCTTCTCAGTTCATAGTGAAGTTACATCTCCCCTTAGGACCACAAACCATCAGTGAAACACCCAGCTGAATTACTTGAACCCATGAGTTTTCTCACTTTTACTCTTCTGGTTCTCTTCCCCATCCCACTGGGGGAGAGTAAGAGGCTGCATGGTCCTAGTTGCTGGCTGGGGTTAAACCACAACACTAATACAAGGAAAATGTCTACAGTTATCAGGACCAGCACAACAATTTAACATCTCTCAGAGAAAGTACCCTCCTGCATTCTAACTTGGACAATAGGATAGACCTAAGTCATTGTAGCAAGTCATCCAGTTTGCTCAGTTTGACTTTGTCTATGGAGGAACAGCAAAAGGCAAAAGTTCTGGCATTTCTTGTCATGCTTCTACTTCCCACTAACTTGTATTTTCTTGGCTTTCATTAAAATTCTTTGCTTAGGAAACACCTGACCACTATTTTAATTTTAACCAAAAAGAAAAAGGAATTCTGAAAGGGAAGAGGGATATTATACAGAAAAGAAATGAGATGATGTATTCAGTCTTTGCCAGTGAGAAACCATCCTCAAGAACAAACGTATTTTGGCAGCTGAATCCAAAACAAACTCTTAGTGCATCTGAGGTAGCACTGCTTTTTCAAACATACTTTTTCAAGCATATTCTCATTAACTCAACTGAACCTTTAGTACTGACATATAAGTGGATGACTCATCCTCCTTTGTAAAGAGTCACAAACATTTAGTCAAACTCATTGAATTTTCTGGCACACGCACATAGTCACTCCCTGTCATCTTGCTACACAGAACGGTTAAATCAAGTACATATTTGCTTTCAACATTGCCATTTAAAGCTGTAGGAATGTTAAAATCCATGCAACCACATTTGAGCTGGGTGGTGATCATTTTCACTTGGTGAAAAGGAAAGGCAACTATCTATTTACTCAGAATGGAGGTCACTCCATCAAGTGCCAGAGGGACTATGCTTGTTCTTGCTGTCCTCTCTTGAAGACCAGCTGAGCAGGAGGATTTACTGCATGAGTATTACAACTAAGAAACGCTCTAGGAGTTCCTCTACACCCACTGTACTTATTCCAAACAAGCTTGTTTGCAGAAAGTAGGATATTAATTTAAATGGCATGCGTCAGAGAGCAAGTATACCCACTCTGCTTGAGCTCAGGTAGGAATTTAAAATGGATCCTTCTGCTTTTTTCCTCTCTGGAGAAGTCAAGCATAATATTACAGAGACTGAAAATCCTTCTATAGAAACTATACGGCTAACTAAAAGGTTACAGTTTTCCAATACAGTCCATTGTTTGGCTTAAAAATTCTATGCAAGACATAGAGTTCATTATCTAAATGTAAGTAATTTTTATTTTAAAAAAACCCCAATAACTGTTCTTTGAAAGCACAATTTCTTGTTCAACTACTACTAAAAATTAGTAGCCTGCTCCAGAGGCCATTGTCTACATGTAAAATCTCAAGACATTCAGAAGGAAATCCTAGAAAGAAAAGGCAGCAAGAGGACAGTATTTGAAAAGGAACAGCGGAACATACAAGACAGAGTGAAACAGCAGGAAATGCGGACGTTTGAAGACAAATTCTATTTCTTTTGACAAATTCAAATACAGGTGTATGGCAGTCCGCTAGCCTGTCAATAACAGGGTCCAGAGGATGCGCTGTGATTGTGGCGTCACAATTACTCGAGGATGCAGTACCACCACTCTCTGTGACTGACATTCCCTTACTACAGGACAGACCAGTCTACACCTCCTCACTTCAGTACCATTCTACTTTTTACCCTACCTCATTGATGAGGTCGATTTTCAGACTTTATAAATGGCCATTTTCAATTGGTCATTGGGCGTTTCAAATTCCCTGATGATATGTGCCCACCTAGCACTCTTTAAAACCTCCATTTTTATTCCCCTATATTGGTACTAATACTGTGATTAGGTATGCTCAAGAGGCGGGAAAGAAGAAAAAAAAAGAAAAAAAGTTTTATTGGTTTCTTCTGGTTTTTTATATATTTTTTTTCTCTTGGAGTGTTCCTATTGTAAATAATGTAATTTATGCAGGTAACTTACTATATAGTTTTCTTCCATTGAAAAGAATGTAAATTTTCCATTTTTCCTTCTCACTGTCCACAATTCATCAAACTACACATAATTCTTCATATGTAAAATAAATGAAATTATAAGTGCTCACAGTATTAGAAGACATTTTGACTAGACATTGAATTTTATCGCTATTACAGTTCTGCACATTATTGTCTGCAAAAATCTTTAACATATTTGTTATGTTTTGCTTAACAAGTTGCACAGTTTTGGCTACCAGCAGGTACCATGCATATGAACCTCAAATCACCACAAATAATGATGGTAACTTAGTGAAAACGATTGGCGTATGCTGCTTCTGTAATGTCTGGCAATAAATGACCCAGATTCCAAATAATTTTATGTACCTACTTGCACTTGAGAATCTGTATCCCTGTTTATAATTAATAAAAATAACAACATGAGCTGAATCTCTCTTTAAACTCAATCATAAAAAATTGCCTATAGTACAGTGATTAAGAAAGAAATAGTAAAAGACTTTGAATTGCATTTTAGTTGCATTTTTTGTGTTAAGTAATAGCTTATGGATGGCTTCTGAAATCTGCATATCTTTTTGTTGGACTACACCACCTATTCTGTCCATCATTTAACTACTTTAAAAAAATACATATTTTGCACTATTAATGTAGGGCTTAATTCTAATCTCAATTGTTCGCTTGGCACCTTTCTAAAAATAGTACAGCAAAGATAGAAGCACACAACCTGAAACTGTACAAAGGGAACAGGCGACCAGCAACCAGTCTACAAATACGTAACACCAGCCTGAAGACAGCAGAATAAACCAGCATCCGAGAGATACCACCCCTCTGAACAAACTAGAACAGATTGTTTCTCACATATGAAAAGAGGAAATAATCCTTTGGACCAGATGGGGTTTGACCCATGGAAACATAAAAACCAGAGATATGCAATGGAGCTTGGGAAAATGATCTTGGCTTCCTGATGCAAAGTGCTGTTAAGCCCAGCCAGTTCAGTCTCAGAGACTAAAATCTGTGGCCATCGGGGCTAACAGTGTGGCCTGAACCTCATAGTATCATATACCTAAGGCTTGGCTAACACAGTTAGTCAAGATCAGTGCTTGATTCTTATAAACCTATCAATTACCTAGCAGTTGAGAACAAATGAATGCTTTCTGAAATTTTGAATTTGCCTGGTGTCATAGTCCCCCAGAACATTCCTCTTACAGGAGTCCACTAATCCAACAGCAATTGTAGCACATTAGTGTCATGGATTTCCCAATGAACAGGAATAACCAGCAACAGCTGATGGAAGTCCAGAAGGCAAAAGTAAAAGAAGACAGTCTATCAGAGTGTCACATATGCACTACCGATCTTACCATCTGCCAAAATTAGCATCAGTTTCTGAAACTGAGAAAAGAGTACTCCCAAAGATATCCCTGAATGTGTAAATCAAGTGAGTGTAAGAGAAAAGACATGGGAAAATTCTATTTTTCAACAGTTCAGTCCAACAATTTACTGACAGGAGTCTGTGCTTTGACATAAAGAATCTTAGAAAAAAAACCCCAAAGTTGCATCTTTTTTAGAAGAATTCTGGGCAACATCACCCATTGGCACTGCCCTACCACTGCAATCTGGCTATACAACCAGTATCACCAGTGTCGATACCAACATTCTGAGTCATGGAAGCCCCAAACCTTAATTGCCCTGGGTAAGCAGAGATGCACTTCTGTAGCACGGGCACCCTCTTTGGCTTGCCCGTGTGAGGTTTCCAGTGGCTGGACCTGAACAGCCTGCAGGGCCACACAGCATTTCTGCTAGGATTAATGCAAATGGGGACATTATGTCTGACTCCGCATACTCTTCACAGAATTACCGGGCCTTCGGGACGTACCTATGCAAATGCCAGCACAATATACGGACCGTGTATGGACAGGATGTATGTAATATTGAGAGAAAGTAGGTTACACAATGCACGAGTTTATACAGTTCATGAAGTTTAACTTCAACTGCTGCTATGCATGCTAATCAGATATTCAGTCTCCAATCCACATCAGCACTAATTACAAAGTGTTATTTACTGTAGAGTGTAGGCTTGCTTGGGCAACTGCCTGACATTACTTATTCTTTGAATGCTGGAATTTAAACAAAAAAAAATGTAAAAAATGTATGAGTAATGCCAGTTTTGCTTAGTGTCATACAGTGTTAAACCAATGAGGAATATAATGAGCCTTTATTCAGCGATACCTAAAAAATAAATAATTCTTTTGCTGGAGCTCATTACTGTTTTCCAAATTTGCTGTTACCCTCAAAGCTAGGAAACTTTCCATAAAAGTTATTGGAAATTTAGCTACTTTGCTCCTACTAAATGATTTAAGCCCCATAGAATAATAGAAATTGTGATCTGAGGACAAATATCACCTTCAGATTTTCATTTTTTGTGGAATGAAAACAAATTTTGTGCAGATTCTGAAATATTTACAGCAGTTTTAATAATTTTGTTGAGCATTGTTTCTCTTCCACTTTAAAGCTCTTCTGTATGGGGACAGACTTTTTAATAGGGCCTGTAGTGATAGGACAAAGGGTAATGGTTTTACACTAAAATAAGTTAGATTTATACTAGATATAAGGAACACAATTTTTACAATGAGGGTGGTGAAACACTGGCACAGGTTACCCAGAGAGGTGGTAGATGCCCCATCCCTGGAAACACTCAGAGTCAGGTTGGCCGGGCCTCTGAGCAACCTGATCTAGTTGAACATGTCCCTGCTCATTGCAGGGGGGGTGGATTATATCACTTATAAATGTGTGTTCCAACCCAAACTATTCTATGATTCTATGCCCCTGGAACAACCTGAACGCAAGTCTCATCCTAAAGGAAGTCCTGCTAGGAGTGTCCAAGATGAAACCAGCAGGCTACACAGTCTGAAAATAATTTTAAATCCCACAAATATCCTTTTGTTATTCTACCAAACTGACAAATGGGAGAAACGGGGACAAAGCTCTCTAAGTCTCCAAAATCCTCAGAACTTCCATGTGCTGTAGTTCTAAAAATAAATTTTGTGAAAACCTGAACAGAAAACTTTAAAATAGACTTCATACTCAGTATTTTTCAGGTCTACTCAAAACAATATAAATTTGCGTAACACCAAATCAGAATTAATTTCCAGACTGCATAAACATTATCTCAAATGCAATGATTAAAAGAAAAATGAGATGATATAAAGAATGTTTTAGCAGAAACATGATTGTTTCCTGGTTTAAAATCGTGTTTATGTGCTTTTAATCAGCTCAAATGAATGTACAATAAATTGAAAAGGTATCAGTAATCAAGTGCGCCGTTTGAAATTGAAGAAGTGTTTTGACTAATAGCTTGCTATTCATTCAAAAACCTGCTCTCTATCCTATGTTTCTTGGTTCATTGACGTCTTAGAAAAACTGTCTTGAAAGCTCCAGTAAAAAGTAACTGATTGAGTTGACTGCAAATCATTTAAAACACGTACATTGAAATGCATGGGAACTAAACCTTCTGCAAAAAATCTACCTTATGTTAATTAAGTCCTTCTTAAAAAGCCTATAACGTTTATGATCAAAGTTCCCAATTTTCAAGATGGAATGGTCCGTATGTGCTGTCTCGGCTAAAAAATAATGGTGAGTATACTTCTATCTGGATGACTTGTGACATAGTGCTCCAAACTCTTAGACTATCTTTCTCTAGACAGCTAAGTATAATCTCAAGACCTCTTTAATGTCCATGTGGTCTCACATCCACACAGAACGCATGCTAAGGTTCATTTCATTGAAAGTAGAAAGTGGATAATTTAGCACCGTAAAAGAACAGAATCACTGTTCTGTACCACAGCATGTAAATCTCGTGCAACAGTTTAAGATAGTAACTGTTTAAACCAGAGTCTTGGGAACTAAGGGACGTGTCAGGAATGTGAAGGTCAGCTGCAGCTCCTGCAAAAGTGATCAGAAGATCCTGAGAAAAACCCCCTGCACCTGGGGAGGAATAACCCCATGCAGCAGTACAGGTTGGGGGCTGACCTGCTGGAAAGCAGCTGTGCAGGGAGGGACGTGGCAGTCCTGGTGGACAACAGGATGACCATGAGCCAGCAATGTGCCCTTGTGGCCAAGAAGGCCAATGGCATCCTGGGGTGCATCAAGAGGAGTGTGGCCAGCAGGTCAAGCGAGGTCATCCTCCCCCTCTGCTCTGCCCTGGTGAGGCCACAACTCGAGTACTGTGTCCAGTTCTGGGCTCTTCGGTTCAAGAAGGAAAGGGAACTGCTGGAGAGGGTACAGCAAGGGGCTACGAAGATGATTAGGGGGCTGGAGCATCTTTCTTATGAGGAAAGGCTGAGGGATTTGTGTCTTTTTAGTCTGGAGAAGACTGAGGGGGGATCTTATCAATGTTTACAAATACTTAAAGGGAGGGTGCCGGGAGGAGGGGGCCAGTCTTTTTTCAGTGGTGCCCAGTGATAGAACAAGGGGCAATGGGTATAAAATCGAATCTAAGAAGTTCCATCTGAACATGAGGAGAAACTTCTTTCCTTTGAGGGTGGCAGAGCACTGGAACAGGCTGCCCAGAGAGGTGGTGGAATCTCCGATTCTGGAGATATTCAAAACCCGCCTGGATGCCACCCTGTGCAACCTGTTGTAGGTGGACCTGCTCTGGCAGGGGGTTTGAACCAGATGATCTCCAGAGGTCCCTTCCAACCCCTAACATTCTGTGATTCTATGAAAATGACTATTCCAGGGTTGTTCTCAAATAGGTGATTAATAAAGTGAGGCTAAGAAGGGGGAATAAACATGCCTGAGAAATCCTAAGACAATTCTAAACATAAAGAGATGCATATGAAACCCTCTGGTTTCATACTTTATGTAGGAACTATTCCAACAATCTCAAAATACAAATCTTATTTAGTACCAGAACTAGTTTTAAAACATTTTTAGTATTATTCCTCCTATATGTCTAGCATTAGCCTGCCTCCAAGCTACAAACCAATGAACTAAATCAATGAATAATTGAAACAGGCTTCTATATTGTCATAAACCAAATCACTTTTTTGTGGATTTGCACCAAATTACATCTAACGACAGCAGAATCCCACACACAAAGAAAAGTAACTGGCAGGGACAGATGTATACAGCACTCTGCCAGCTTATGGGCTTCAAAGTGAGATATAAAGACTGAACCAGCAGAACAAGGAGCTGGTCAGTCACCCTCTTACAAGAGGAAAGGTAAGTAGTTCAGGGCTGCACTATTTTTAAAACATCTGTGCAGTCATAAGCGATATCATGAGTGAACAGTATTTAATTGCACCTTGCATCATCCACCAGAAGAAGCTGGAGAGGCCTCGGATGAAGCTAGCAGGTGGCAGCTGCAGCACAGGCAGAAGGAAGCGTTTCTTCACCCAGTATTTAGCACAGTTGTGGAAGCTTTTGCCAACAGAAAGATGCAGATGCTAAAGCTGACCTGAATTTAAGGACTTATAAGCAAGTTCACAGAAGAAAAATTCCCTAAAGGTTATAAAGCCCAAAAGGTGGCTTGGTGGATTGGAAAGTCCCTGAGTTGCAACTGTTGGAGACTGCAAGGTGATGGGAAAAAACAAATTGTGACATATTTGCTCTGCTGATATATTTTTCCTTAATCTTCTGCTTTTGGACACTGGTGGAGACAGGATACTCAGCTCTATAACTTTTCGTTTTACCATAGGACTTTTCTATATTTGTAAAGGACTTTTCTGTACTTGTAAACTAACACTGTAGTCTGTAGTTTTTAGCTATGGGGTCTGATCTGGTTTTGGCATGATATACCTTACTTCCATGCCCTTCAAATTACCTTCTAAGACTTCACATATACGGACCATATGTGTTGTTTTCAATACATGTATTCCAGGGCCCGAGCAATATCCATATTGAATACCTTGAAAAATATCTACCCTGTCAGAACTTCGAACATTATCACATCATTCTAATTTAACGACAGCTTTTCTAAGCAAAAGAAGTTTTAAAAAATATTTCTTATTTTGAGGTTTTTAAACATCAGTTTTCAAATAGGCAACCAATTGAAATTAAAGATTCACTGCTAGATCTCCAGTGATGTTTCATTTTTATATTTTTATAATCTACAGTTATTTTGCATAATGGAGCCAAGATTTCTAAATGTATGTGATTTAAGAATATAGTCCTTTCTTAAAAAATGAAAATTATAAGCTTAGCTTATTAAATTGTGTAACAAGAAAATGGTACCTTGTAATCTCAGTATTCCCAAATTTGCAATGCCAAACTCTCATAAATTATAAATATGCAAATTTGCATACTCATTTGAAAATCTTGTATTGTCCAGCAAACCTCTGTGCCCAACCTCCTTCTTGACTGCAGGATCTTAAAACTTGAAGCATTAAGTAGCTGAAAATTATAAACAGAGAAAACCCTAAGCTGCCTATGGCAATGTCTCCCACCCTGAAATTCCCTCATATATGGTATCTGAATATCTGTTATATTCAGTAATCATTCATAGAGAAGGAGGCTATGAAGGTTTGTTTCATTCACTGTATGACTTCTAACAAATTAGTATTACCTATTATGAGGCTTTGAATAACATAATTATAAATTCCAACTGTTTCTGCCGATGCCTCTTGAAGACAAACTTCCTCACAGCTACTAATTGGCATTATCAAAGTGTTTCTGAAGAAAGCAAACTCACCACTTTTACACAAGAGCACTCTCATCCTCAAGAAACCACCTACGTATCACAGTGCTCATCAGTCAGTGGAAAAGAAACATATAGCCTGACAGCATTTTAATTTCTGTAAGAAAGAGCCCACCAACATGCAACAGCCACACAATAAAGTGGAAGAAAAGAAGGAACCAAGACAGTTTAAATTGTTTGGAAAATACTGCAATTGAGGAAGATCTCCTGGGGGCAGTGTGGTACCTTTCTGACAGATCAATCCACTAGCTCTGTAAGGAGAGCTTACTTACAGGTATGGTGCTACAACTTTATATTATAGGTGTTTAATTGTCCTTTATTAGTATTAGCATTTGCTAGTATTCCTCTGGCATCTAAAGACTTCCGTCAAACACTACAGCCATATTTTACTTATGATCAGAATGTGTGCAGAAGAAGTAATGATCATTGTCCTGATGAGCCTAAAATCCAGTATCAAGTAACATGCGAGTTTCCCGTTGACTTCCTTTCTTTGATGAATGCGTATGTTCCTGGAGGCCATGTTGTGGCTTTATGTTCCTGTCAGCACTGAGAACTCTGTTTGCAACTAAGAGGCATACTGTGATGATGATGACTGCCAGCCAGATACCATCAAGGATCCTATCTCAACAACTGCAGGAAATCAGGATGTTTTCTCTTGAATAGGAACTCACTCCAGTTTTAAGTCCCAAGCTTGTATAAAATATCTGTATGAGTCACTTCTTAAGTCAATCTGTAACAATACCTTTATAGCATTTCATTCAGGTCTGAAGAGAACGGTATAGTCTCACTGATGTTTCTCTCATTTGCTACAGAAAGTCACATAACATGCAAAAGTTTCAACCCTGCAAAACATGTTACACTTGTCTAACCATGCAGTTTCCTATAGGGAAAAAGCTGTACCTGCCTTTAGAATCAGACACCGTAATGAATTTTATTTTGCTGCCTGGCAAGCAAAATAATGTCAAGTTTTTATAATAGTTTCAGTAGCAAGGGCTTATCATAAGCTTCCATTTTGTCTCTACATTGCTTCTGCCTAAAGTCCTCTCTGATATATTCTGCATCCCACACCTACTTCATTATGCCCTAACAATGTAATAGAAATTGAGGTCACTGCACAGTTGTATTAGATGTGGTTCACTTTCCTACTTTTTGTTTCAGCATTTTGTTTTATGAGTCTTTTGCTTGTTGGGTGGGTTTTTTTGACTGAAAAGTGGGGCCACACTATTTTTACAGGATACAAATGATTAATACAGATACAAGCTACAGACTGAAATGTTATTTTTGGTCTGAATTTTTTGATTTCCAAATGCTTGGTAACTTCTTACTAATGCTGCTAAGAGAGGACAGTTGTCCCATTCATCAGTTTACTGAGAGTAGATTCAAAAAGCAATGACAAATTAAATAAAAATTCAAAATGCCCAAGAATTCCACAGATCTTTCTTTACCTTAAATTCACATTTTTATGGTTAGACATTAAAATGCAGATAATACCTGTTCATGTCCTATACTACAGCATTAAGACCCATCAGGGTATATTTTGGCAGAACATAAGTCTACATCTCAGATGCACTGAAAGCCTTCTTGGGTCATCAACATCTGCAGTGTGCATTAAAGGACTACCAAAACACATCCCAGGCAGTCCTAATGGCATTAAAATATATCTACTTACAGGGAAAGCAGGTTAAACACACACAAAACTACACTCCTATAACTAGAGCCAATTCTCATATCACTTGACACTAGCATACTATCTTTTCCAGAAAAAGTTTCATTTTAAACATGGAAAGTGAAATCTATCCTTCTCCCTGTGCAGCATTCTTTCGCAGATAACACCCGATTGACTCTCACAATTTTTACTTGAAGATCATGATAGCCATATAACCTTAATCTGTAAATTATATACCAGTCTTTATATGCCCAGGCATCTTAATATCATTTATATGCATGTGATAGAGCTGATGGTCTAAAAGCTATGTGTGTGTGGTTCCCCAGCAGAGGACTATGAGGATAAAATGGGAATGCTGCCGAGTTGTAGAGTCCTCACCTGCTGGGGATTCAAGTGAAAAACTTCACTTTTTCCCCAGCAAAAAGCCCCATACTAATGTCCTCTTCCACCAGATACCTGCCATAGCCTGGTCCCTGGAGCCAGACTTGAGCTGCCTAAGCACTTTGGCAGCTCAAACTCATAACCTGGCAGCCCTGTTTTAGACAGCAGAATACAGAATGAAAAAATAAAAAAATACCAGTGGATCTCCAGGTAAAAGAAAAACATTTTGGGCTTACCATGAAAAATGGGAAGGGAAGGAGATGTATGTAAATAAATAAAATGGGCACATGCTTTAGCATTTTAAAATCCTTGGAAATTAAGTATTGTAAGGGTTTTTAAATTGAAAAGAGTGTTTCTGGATCATTTCCTTCCAATATTGTTGAAATTTTTGAGGGAAAAAAATTTAATGCTCTAAATAGTGTTTCTTCCGCTTTTCTCATTCAGGACAGCAGTTTATGAAGCAAATACCCATTATATGAAGTCTGTTTCCCAGTAATCCAAAATACTTTAAAATTCATTCTGTGCAAAACCTGGAGATAACTAGACTTAGAAAAATATCTTAAGAATATCCCTCAGACCGCTCCTATACACTGCAGCTGTCAAATTGGCCTGTTTCAAACATCTCAACCTAAAAAAACTAACTGAACAGTAAACATCTACCAAGGCAAATTATAGGCTTATTTTTTCAAAAGAGATGGTAAAATTATAAAAGTCAGTTGATCAAGAACTGATACAGAGCACAATGGCCTGTTCTTGACCAAGATGGTGGTGGTGTTGATAAGTAGTACAGAGTCTGCAACAGGGACAGAGTATTTGTGTCAAGTCTGAAGGATTCAGGGTTTTGGTTTTGCTTTTGTTTTTGTTAACTTGCACAGTTGTCATCCCACTCCCCACTGGAGAAGTTCCAATAACAACAAAATTTCTGAGAATGGAAAGAAAAACAGTTCTGGGTGGTCACTTGGCACATCATGGCCTAGTGAACAAACCTGAGATTTGAGGAAAGGTGGTTTCAGGAAATGCAGTCTTTGGGTTTTTTTAGTTAGAGACCTCTAATATTTCATTAAAAATACTACAGTGTGATTTATACACATACACATGAGGTAGTTTTTTGACTGTGGTTTTTTGCCATACACAACATTAAACCCACTCACTTGAAAACCACTGTGATATTATCAGGCAACCTTCACATATTTCAAAGGCTAAGTCAGTCAGTATAATACAGCTGTAGATCAATCATCCCCTAATTACAATGGGGGATTTAGCTAAAAAATTAGCTAAAGTATGGCGAAAATCTTTGTATTGAAGTCTTTTGTTTCCTAGGTTTAAATCTGGCCTTTTCTGTTGGATCTCTTTTATAGGGAAGTAGGAGAAGCTGTTTGAAGGTTTTAAGCTTAGTCTTAATATAAATCCATATGCCTCTGAGGTATTCAGATTGGACTGTGTCAGTGCTTAATATTTGAAAGGTCCTTAATGAAGCAAAGACTCCGGAAACTGCTTTTGCAAAACTATGTAGCCTGGATACAAGGACTCAGATTCATTAATTCAAATGTTAGAGTTCTTTCATATTTTAATGGGCAAATCTCAATGGAAACATTTCCAAAAGAATGGAATCAAAAGGATTTATTTTAATAAGACACATCATTGATATTGGTAGAGGTCATAGATAATCAGTGAGCATGCATGCCACTGACACTATTTTCAGGGATTGTAGTAATGGTATAACTCAAAAAACTGTTCTGGAAACACATCGGCGCCTCGGGCAAAATCCTCACTGAAGGCACTGTAATACTGAAAATGGGTTCATAAAAAGATTTAGATGAAGACTTCTGAGAAGCCCATGGAAAATCTGTCAGCAAAGGACAGATCTTGCACTGCTTCATGACACAGACATGAATGCCCTCCCCCTAAAAGGTCCCAGGCAATTTCATTTGACCACGTTGGAGAAGTCCATGAAAAAAAAATTAGTATGCTTCAGCCAAGAATCTTTTCTAAAGAATGTTTAGGAAGACTCATGAAAATACAAACAAGACTGGAATCACTATTAGCTTCTCTTACTGGTGGAAGTTTGGCACAGGAGTCATGAGCTCTAGCTGGAATCTCAAAACTACAGTAGATGCTCCAGGCTGTTCTGAGTAAGGATGACTGATGATAAATAATACTTGCCAAGAAGAATATTCTTTCCTTTCTTTTTGGTAAATGAATCATTTGAGCAGACACTCAAATACTGTGCATTACTGAGGATGAAGAAAACTAAACCATCCATCTACCAATTAGTAAAGTGTAGATTTTTTCCCAATTATTTTCTATGTTTTTTACCACAGAAAGGCTAGTTCCAAATGCTTAACTTGATGTTGCCATGACAGTAACCAAATTCCTTATCCTTATCCATGCACTCCAGTTATCAACTGAACAAGTTATTTGGTCTCATGAAATTACATCTTATTGTCTAAGATGATGAATCCTCTCTCTCTATATATATAAATTCTTATGCAACAATTTACCAGTGGTTATTTCACTAGAGCAACGAATCCTCTGACCCAGAAAACTAGAAAAAAACTACTTTTCTGGTAAAAATCTCCCCTACCTTAGAGCAATGAAAGCCCCAAGTTGTAAGAATTAAAAATTAGTATTAACTGCCTATTTGGTCAACACATGGAAACAAATCTCAGTAGTATCTTTTCTGGAGGCTTACAGCAAAGTTAGCTTTTAATGAACACCCCCACTCCATATAGAATCAATACTCTCCACTTCCTCACTACTTTGCACCAGTTTCAGTCATGCAGATGACATGCTAAGTACTACCTCTTAATTTTAAAGAGTATTTAATAACATGATATTAAAAATACCCAAAACTAAACTGATGTTTCCACAATTTAACAAATGCATCTAAACCAGTGTTTTCAAAAATTGGAAGAGTAAATTGGTCCTGCAGTAATATTCTACCTGCCAAGTTTCCACCCACAGCAATTGAAATGTCTGGATTATAATTAAAGCTCTCTGGAAAAAAATAATAATGACAGAATACCATCTAGTAGAAGAGCTGCCATTATGCCAGTTTTCTCAAGTGCTAAGCTACCAAAAGCACCTTAGGGATGACTCCTGCCTTGGCAATAAATAATGCAAAACAGACAACTCTGTGTTTCTCTCTCCATATAAAATTTATATTATATATATTACTATAGTATTTATTGTTATATATTATTGTATTACACATATATTTATTATATAATATAAATGTTATTTATTTTTATTATTATATCTATAATATGAGTTTTACTGTATGTGCTCAATTAGTTGGTGCTGCTGATAACAGAGAAAATTCTGCTAGTCACAAAATACATTATCACTGGGAAACTAGTTAAGAGGCCCCAGCCTCTTGGTCAATGAGAAACTAGTGGAGAGCCCCAGTATGCTTACAGCACAAATGCTTTACTGGTATAGTAACAAATTATTCTATGGTGCAGAAACTGTGCATAGCACAGACCACAGACACAAAGAAGCAGAAGCCCTCATTTCATAGGCATGCCCAGAGGAGCACAGGGAACAGAAGCACTTGTTTCAACAAAACTGTACATTTTACAAAGATTGTTAGGATCACTCCGGAAGAATAGTTTTCTATACGAGCACAAACCAGACCTTTACCAGAGAGGCAGCTATATCTGAAAACCTAGGTGTGACCTCAGCAATTTCTTTGGCCATTATATAGAATCAGAAACTATAAGCTTTTTAATTTAATATGGTCAAGCTTTGTGTGAACATAGGACCACGCAAATGGAATGGATTCGAGCATTTGAGTTGCATTTCAAGGTTAAAAAAAAACCCAGCACAACATTTTGATAGGATATAAGATTTAGCTTCTTTTTTCCTTATTCTATGACATTTAAGACAGACATTCTATCTCAAAGTTCAGTGAAGGTGAGAGAGGCCTGACTTTCAAGAAGTTAATTATTTTAAGCTAGCAGCTTCTATGCCTATCAGTTTTTTTCCTGAGTGCAGTATTACAGATCAGACTGTGTTCAGGAACAGAGACAGTGAATTTAACTTAAGTATGACAAGCAGTAATGTATGCAGGATAATACCCTTACCTAATATCCTTCATTTAACATGCTAACACTGGAAGAAAAACATACAAAACACTTTGAAAGACAATCAAAGCTATTTATATTTAATACTTCAAACAAGAGGTCTAAAGTGTTGCAGAGGTGACAACATATTACAGAAAATGCCAGCATTTAGGCTTGTCAAATTATAAAATAATAAGCTTCTATTTTAGATTTTCTGGAAAGGCAATTAATTGTGAAACTATTTCACAAAAGAACTTTGTGCCTCTGTCAGAGCCTAATAAAAAAACCAAAAAACCAGAGACACGATACATTATATGTGTGTTTTCTAATAAGAAAGTGCTGAACCATAAACTGCAGAGCTTTCTGTGATGACTTCGGTACAAGAGATACTGTAAGTAAGCTCAAATACTTTATGCATCATCCATTAAGAAGTACAGTGAAAACAGCATTATCGGTTATCTCCTCAGGTCATCATCAGCATGTCCTGTAAGTTTGACTCTCAGATCTGTGTTGAATTATCTTCCTTTATTTTGCATAGGGGCAAAAGTAGGTAAAAAAAAAAAAAAAAAAAAAAAAAGCAGCGTCAAACAGCACTCACATAATAAGACATTTTTGTGTATTCACACATTAAAACTGCTGTTTGCAAATAAGTCTCCAAATACAACGCACAAGTGGTATTAAACTTAATAATCATTACCATGGCCTGATCGAATTCCTGTTATTCAAGAGGTTTTTCGTCTTGGAAAGCTAAGAGACAAGAGCCTCTATCAATTGCTCTGTGAATGGGTAACTTCCAAAAATGTTTGCAGTTCTGCACACAGAGGCTGCATCCCTGTATTACTGAAACACAAGGTAGTAAGAGGTGTCTTAATGGGCTGAATTCTTCAACAGTAACAAGAGAATCTTGGCTGAACCAGCTACAGGAATTTCTACTCAACATTCTAAATCCTGAAGTAAAGCACAACCAAAGTAGAAATCTCTTTGATATTTTGCCAAGAATTTTCTTATAGCAAATTCTGAAGGGAAGGAAAATGAGGCTATCTGATAGTATCAAGCCCATAAAAACAAGATCCTTTGGAGAGTTGTTTATGGTTTAGCATTATGAACTGGTTTCGCCTTTGTCGAAAATACAAAATCACTGCAGATGAAATTCATTAACGATCAAATCATTTACATAGTGAAAACCAGTAATAAGCTAGTTCAAATTTAACATTGAAATCCTGTATAAAATCAAAATAATCTATTAAATTTTAGTCTTAACAACCTCGTTTGTCAGTATCATGGACTCATTTGACAAATGTGCATTTTAATATAGCCAGCAAGGTCATATCCCTAGGAAACAGAAATTAATTTATTGTATTTACAAAATGGAAGATGCAACTGAGAAACATAGGAACATTTAAAAATTATTTAGGATTCAGAGTATATATGTTGTTCCTATATTGTGCTATAGCTAAGACAGTGAATATGATCCCTGACTTTATACGTGGGATAATGTCAAGGAATAAAGAAACTCTATTGCATCTGCATTTGTTACTATTAAGACTATTACAGGACCACAAAAGACAGATTTATCAAAAGGGAGCTACTGTGTTCTCTCCTTCATTTCAGTTATATGCTCCTGGATGTGTAGCAGAAGAGAAAGACTTTTTAAATGCCACATCTGGCAGCTGCAGCTGCATCTATCTTTAAGGCTCCAAATTCAGTATCCTTTTTGCAAAAATTACACTGTCAAATTGGAAGAGACTCAGGGAAGTCCTATGACAGTGATACACCTTGGAAAAACATCTGACAATGACAGATGGAGATAATAAATCTATTTATTTGATTCAGTACAACCCAGATATTTCTTGATTCTGCTATTTGTATTATTTTCTGTATTCAAAGCACGCAATATCAAAAAGGAAAAGAATAGTGTCCTTAAGTGTATAAAGCACTAGAGATTTTTTTAACCCTTTTGAGGGAGGATAAACTTGTTCAGCAGTACTTGCACAGCCGTATTTCAATATGTGAAGTATCTCCGTTGCTCTGAAAATGAAGTATTTATGGTAAATGATCTTTAGTTTTCTTTTGCTTGTATTCAGAAGAATAGTTCCAGGGCAAAATATCTGTATGTTCAGTTACAGAAAACATGTGATTCTCTCTACAGATACCAATGATCTTGCTGCTCTACCATCATGAAAATTTTTGCTTCAAGGTGTTTCCTCCTATTCTCTGCATACTTAATACTGTGATTTTAAGAATTCTAAAATTATTACTCTTAGTTTTATTCTCTCCCACTCTCTCGTAAGCTTTTTTTACCTACTGTACTGTTCTTGGGATCAGAATCTAGATATCCATTTTGGAAGAGGCTTGTATCGGCACTTTTCACCTCAGCTAGGAGATAAAATATATGTATCAGAGAGATAAAAACCTGACATTTCATGTGTCAGTATCTTTCCTACTTTGGAACTTTTTAACAGTGTTGCTTCAGTGAGCCCTGTTGACCATGGGAAGAAGTAAGAATCAGTATGAACATGAGAGCTGAGTAAAGAAAGTGGCACACTTTGCAGACTGTGGACATCCATCCAATAAATAGCCACCTTATCTATTAGATTATGCTATTTATCAATTCTGGGGCTGTGACACTGCATTTCCTACAGATTATTCCTGGGAGGGAGGAAAGGGATCAGAAAGTAAATGATTTATAAGAAATTCAGCTAGGAGAACCTGTTAGTGCCTTTTTTGCCCTTACGTCAACTAGTTTATTTTTCTAGGAAAAGGACAAATCTAATAGCTGAGAAAATGGAATAAAGGCAACACAAAGACCAAGAGCCATGCATTCTACAGTAGAGGACAGTAATGGGATTCAGTGTCTTAAACCACTTTCTGACAACTTTACTTTTTTCTGCAAAAAAAGAGCATGGGCAACACAGGAGATACAGTATGCAGTGCCTTTATTATATGAACAGCCTTACTTAACATTCATTGGGACCTTAAATAGTGACACACTCACAGCCACTCATATAATGGAAGCATTAGAGCTACGTAAAGCACAGAGAATTGCACAAATCACACAGGAAAACTGTAACATGCAGCAGCATGAAATGCAAAGCCTGTTATGCAACGAAAGTGATGAAATCTTTAAAAAGATGCTAATACCATTACCTTTCTGGTTGTACTTTTTAAAATTCTGACTCATGTATTTTATTCTAAAAAAATGATGCAATCATGCGCCTATTGACTGAGTGCAGGGCCTAGATCCCTGCCTCCCATGACAGTATTTTAAATGTGATTAAAAGTGCTGGCTCTAAAGTGTTTTGAATTAACAATTTTCCTGAATAAGATTACATTGATGCTTTAAGAAAATAATCTTTTATAATGAAGACTTTTAGCAGAGTAAGATTAAACATTTTTAGGCACACAAACCTGAAAAAAACCGGAAACAAGACCCATGAAACTAACAGTAAGGCAGCCCTTAGTTTTCTTTGTTCTTTAATGTTATAGTATCCTCACACTAAGATATTTTTAAAAAAATACCATTTTTCCTTCATAAGAATTCATTGAGATTGGTTTTGCTGGACACAAATCTTGCAGTGAGTCAACAAAATTACAATTACAAAATAATGTATGCTTTATGGATGTAGTCTATACATACTTTCACATCAAAATCACTAAAAGCAGGAGCTCAAACACAACAGAGTATCTTTCAGATTTATTTGAATAAAATTCCTGAGACTACCACACAGCATAAATAACTAAATATGACAGTTATTTGAATGTGACTGTTTACTTGCTTGTGAACATCTGTAAATAGAAAATATATGGCAATTCCGAGTACTAAAACAAAATCAGACTTTTTTTCAGATTAGTTTATACTCAATCCATTTATTTCACAATCTATCTTCTTTCTTTTATGAGATAGTGGTTCTCATGTTCTCCTTATAACTGCCGGCTTGCCAGACGTTATTTGCTGGCTCGCAGTTTGAAAGGTAAAGTTCAAATTTTCATAATGGGTAGTTTCACTGAATTCATGTAATGTTAAACACAAGCAGACGTGCCTGCAAGATCAATTACCCAGTTACATGTGAAGAGCACTGGGGTGGGGAAAAGGAGCTTTCCACTTTTCGTTTCAATGCCTCTTGCTGTGTACAAGTCAGAGTATTACACTTTTTGAAAGAGTTAGCGTGAGCCAATTTGCTGGCATCAGCAGAGAGATGAAAGACAACAGAGGTTCAGTTCAGTATTAAGCACCATATATTCACAACTTTGCCCAGGCAGCTGGGAAGAAGATCATAAAAGCAGGAGGAAGGAGAGGGGAACTCAAGCATATTCCTTGAGAAGAAACTCCTCAAGCCAGCATGTCAGTAGCCAGCTACTAAACACATTAAGGATGTGTTTAGCCTCTTGTCAGGCTCCCAATCTTTACAGTTTCCTATGTTTTGAATATTTTTCACACAGAAAAGTGCATTCAGTAACAATGGTGGCAATGATTTAAATATATGGTGATTACAAATATATAGTTTTATTTAAATCTGCCTCAATTATTTTCTTGTGTTTCCTTTTTCTGATGCTGTAGAAAAGAGTGAATAATTTCTCTCTGTTCATATTTTCTGTACTTTGTATGATTTTATAGACCTTGATTATATTTCTCTTCAGATTTCTTTTTCATGGAAAGACTCCTAGACTAACCAGTCCTTTCTTGTACAGACTCGTGTATAAAATCTTCTCCATAATTGTAGTGACTTTTGTGTAGAAAATGTTACACTACCCTTCCACCCACCATTTTGTTTTTAAGAAACATTTCTACCATCCTTTATGGTTTGCTTTTGTTGTGAATGATCTTAACAACTCTGCACCAGCAGAACACTTTGTCGCGGAAGGCTCTTCCACAAGTTTTACTTGTTGAATAATGCTGGTACTGTAACAGACATCTTGTGACTCCTTTTGGTTGTCTCCTCCACTTGTGAAAATTTGCCCCTTTTTTGTCATCTATGTCTGGTATGTAAGTTCCTAATCTCAAGAAAGACCCTCCTTCTTATGACAAGTTGAAAGTATTCCAAAGTTATGTCCACATTAGTAAGTAAATTAAAAAATAAAAATAAAAAAAAAGATCTACTGATCTCTTTTTGCCAGATTAAAGCAGTTGGAACTATGGTCCCTACACTACACTCTATGCAGTTCAAAAGTTTTATTGCAGATAAAATTTAAACCAGTGCCCCCAGACTAAACAGGCCCTCCAACGTGGTTTAAAACTATCTGTGAGACCTAACGCAGCTCTGGACTTAGAGGTCATCTCACCAACTGGAGTGCAAGTGTCTCTGATGGTACCTGGAGTGGAGCTTCTGTATGCTCCAAAATGAAATCTATTTTAAACTCTCCAGAACCACTCTTAGAGCTCAAACAAGAAGCAATAAATGAGAAGCACCAAGGAATTCTTTAAAATAATACTGCTGCTCCAAAGCAAAACACTAATGAAGACACAGACGCACCTGCTTGGAATCCTGCTATCCAAATGCTCAATGATTCCTTCAAAGAATTTGAATAGAGTAATGAGGCATGGCTTCCTTCTGCTAAAACTGTATTGCCTCTTCTATAATAATATGTTTCTGTTAATTTACCAACTCAAGTTTTTATTATAATGTCTTTTGGTTTTCTAGAAGTCAAAAAAATACTACATGACTTTTTGATTCACACCTGCAGACATTTCAAAAGAACTTTAATGTCTCATTTACCACCCCATGGTCAATTTAAGTTATACATGACACAATACACCTCGCAGTCAGTAATTTCATATTTGAGTTCCTTTAGAATTTTGCGGTGAATACCAATGATTTAGACTGGGAAGACTAGATGTACCGCTGCTGATTTATTACTATTAATTTTATCAATTCTGTTATAAAGTGTCTTGGCATTTTCTTACTAGAGAAGTCCTCACACTTGTACCCTTTACAGAAAGGTGCTCTTAAGCTTTTTGCAGAAAACGCCGAATGGTTCATTAAACATAATCAGTTTTCAAGATTCAAACACAATGGACACAATCACTTTCTCAGCCCAGCACTGTATGCTTAGCTTCTTCTCTCAGGCTTTCCTTCACTGCTTTCTAAAGCGTTGCTGAAGTTCACGAATATTGGATTTTCATTGGGCTAACTTACAGACAGCACAAGCCAAGCACAGAGATTCCACTTGTGTCATGAGAGAGAGAGTCAGACAATTGGTCCAAATATTGCTGGTATACAAACCCATGTTTCCCTTTATTACACAGTGGTTTAACAACATATGAAATCTTAATTTCTCATAATACCAAAGATCATATATTGTTATTCGCAAGTGGATTATATCCGCATGGAAGAATTGAAAGAATTAAAAATCTGCTTGGAAATTAAAGCCACAAAATGATCAACTCTGTGTTCAAACAGTAGTAGTGTGAGTAACAACATCATCAAAGTAAAATATAGGAATTTATCGTTGCTGTTGACAAAACATCAATTCTTTCTCATTCACAATGTGTCCAAAAGGAGCCAACTCAAGTTAGTGACAACACTGATGAATGTTGGTGAGTCACCAACTGAAGAGAAAGGCATGAAAAATCTGGCAGCTGATTAATAAGAATACTCATACTCTTACTTATGCAAGTGCCAATAATACGATGGAGAGGCGTCACAGCACCACGCTCTGAAAGGACATGTCTTCTTTCAGGGTTGCTTGTACTGCCTCTCATGGAGATAGACCCTGTTGAAGCTTAAAGCTTAACATTAACATCACTCTTCCACACTGGGACTTCATGCAAGGCAGGCTCGGGACCCCTGAAGAGACATGTAGTGCCACTTCCTGAGGGACAGTGGCTCCAGAGCACAGGAGATTGCAGTGAGGGCCAGATGAGATTGCATCCTGCACAACGAAGGACACATGGGAATTCTGCCTTTCTCATCTTGAATACTAACTTTTCATCTAAGTCTGATCCAAAGAACTGTAGTCTCACGTGAGTTAATGACACTGGCTAAGTTACAATAAAATATATGCTTCTACAGTTCACCTGGTGTCCTGGTTTCCTATGGCCAGTGCAAAAGTCTGACAGAAACTGGAGATTAAAAGTAGACTATTGTGGTCTGCATGAAGTTACACCACCACTGAGTGCTGCTGTGCTGGACATGTTAGAACTTCAGTGCAAACTGGAGTCCAAGGCAGCTAAGTGGTACACCACAATTGATATTGCTTTTCTGTTAGTGTTTCTTTTAAACTGTCTTTATCTCAACCCGTGAGGGTTTTTTTTTCTCCTTTTCCCCTCTTTCTTTCCTCCCTCTTCCCCCCACCCTTTGGAAGGGGCTGGAGGGTGGGCTGTCAGCGAGCGGCTGTGTGGTTTCAGTTGCCAGCTGGGGTTAAACCACGACACCTAGGTTTGAAGATTTCCACACTGTAGAACACTGCTTGTTTTACTGCAAGTCAGTTACATTAATAAACAAGATATTCTACCAATTCCAGCATTACAACAAATTTATGTCTTATCTCCTTCATACAAACTGTCTGTATTTGATCATCCTCTATTTTCCCCATCCTTTAATTCTTACTACTTTAACCCATGTCAGCGTGCCACTACACCACTGCTTGCTGACACCTGCCCGCCTCCATCCCTCCTCTTTTGGCACTCAGTACTTTTCTGGGAGTTACTGTACAGTGATATTCAAAGTCTCCAGTCAGGATGAAAGTTCTCTCACTTCTATAAACATATAATGAAAAGCAACCTTTCCCGGATCAGCAGGTAGCAAGTTTTAAAAAAAAAAAAAAAAAAAAAAGGAGTATAGTAATGAGTGCAAGAGGTGTTACACAGAAATAATAGAGAGTTTACAAGTGAATCACAGGGTTTTATAAATAGTTTAACCTCTTCTAGGAAGTATAATAAAGCCTTTTAAAATTAGCCTTGTGATTCTGTTGATACACTTCAGAGCAATGTTGGCCTTGAGATCGCTTAATGCTTTCTATAAGGCACACAAGATGCCATAAAAAAAAAATTAAAAAGTCCATTTAAATACACTTTAAAAGATTTCAATTTTTAAGTGTTAGGGGAGTGAATTATGGCTAATGTGTTAAAGTTCTGGGTTTTGTTATTTCTAAAATGATGAAATTAGCCTCCAAGGTCAAACTCAACATTATGTTATAATTATTTTTAGCAAGTAAAAAATCACTTTACATCTACAGTTAATTGCAGTTAATTTGGCCTTTGAGATGAACCAGTATGAAACCAATAATGGTTTTTAATAACAATGACAGTAAGAAATGGATAAAATAATGAGAGAAAAAATGACACATGCATGGAATCTAAGGGTGTCCATCCACATTTCTCTATACTTATCAAATTACATTGCAGAAAGATGTTTCAGATCGATGTATGAACTAAAAGTAAAGATACAGAAAGGATCCTTTCAAGCTCTTTAACTTCTCATCACTACTCCTTATTTATTGCAATCAGTGAAATATGCATCAAGGTAAAAGTGAAACTGTTTTCAACATAGTGCTACTTGCTTGATAACCAGCGAGGTCAACCAGTCAATCATCATTCTCCAGAAGTACACACAACCGCAAAGTAACACTATTTATTGCACATGCAAGTAGCTGGACAAGATGACCTCCAGAGGTCCCTTCCAACTTCAGCCGCACTGGAATATGCAGTTTGAATTACGCTTTTTCCTTTTGGAGAGCTTACTTCTTCTATTGCTCCTGGTCTAAGACAACAGAGCTCTCTTCATAAAAATTAAAGAAATTTTTTAGAAGGAATAAAATGTACTCTTTCTGTAGAAAGAGAGAATATCCAAGTTTTTGTAGCTCCACTTATTACAATTTATGCAAATTATTTCATAAACTAAATATTTAAACAAGCATTCAAACAACTCATCAGAAGAGATTATGCGATCACCATCACTCCAAGTCCTCAAAATGATATTGACTATTAAAAAAAAAAACACCTCCAAAACCCACCAAAGACATTGAACAAGCTTTTGGGACAAATCTCAGACTAAAGTCCAGTAAGACACAAATTGGATGCTTGTCCTTTTATCCTTGCATTCTAGTCATCCCTTTTAAAAATTCTCCTCAAGAACAATGGAAGGGTAGGATACCCATTTCTGTTGTCAACGTGACCATGGAGTGAACAAGTCTCCAGGCAGACATATTCAGATCTCCTGTCACTGGGCTTCAGAAGCACTCTGAATATAACAGGATTTTTATAACCTTCCCTTCCACCCTACCACCCCACCATACGCACATAAGTAAATATTCTGGATTTGGGAAATAAAAGGGTCAGACTTTCATTTTATTATACTATTTGCTCCCCTGGATCACACCTTCCAGGTATAGTTAGGGCAGTACACTGGACGGTGGGAGTAAAGCATATCTAATCATTCCCACCAGATAAGATAAGATGAAAAAAGCCTTCTCTGCCATGATCCTTGTCAATCGCTAAATTAAAATGTAAAAATGTGTATTGGGATGACCACTTATATCAACAGAACATTGCACAACACACTGAATGAAAGATAATTCTTATCATGGCAGAAAAAAATAATTGCCTCCTTCACTGAAGTGATTTCCTGTAAATTCTGCCAGCAGTTTCCAGTTATGTGTTCCATACCAGTAACAGTAGGTTTTTTCAGTACTGAGACTAGCAATTTTATATTTCAGTTATATTTTTTCCCAGTATAGAAACATAGATTCTTACAAAGATAACTTCACCATAAAATACTTCTTGACAGGGATGAGTTAACCCTCTGTGACACCCTGGAAGTGAGTAACCCAGTTCTAGAGTTCTCTGACAAAATGGAAGAAAATTTAACCAATATTAAGGTAAATTCACCTGCAAGAAGTTTTCATTGTAAGACTAAGACCTAAAAACAGACGACAGCAGAAAGCTGTCATTTGCCAGAGGCTTAAAACTGTATACTTTACAGGGTGGGGATTTTTTGGTTGGGGGTGGGAGTGGGGTTTTTTGGGGGTCTTGTTTTGTTCTTATCTGTTTTGAATATTCACTAGTCACCTGCATAGCAGAGTGCTTTATGCCTCTTTTACTGCATCATATTCTGGTCTAGTTTTACCATTAATATACAAAACTTGCAATTTAAGTTCATGCTCAATTTGTAAATTCCACTAGGCTGAACGGGGTTTGTTATGCATTTATGTAAAGGTGTTCTTAAGCCACTGGCTAAATACTTGGTAGGATGATTCGTGTAGGGATCAGTTTGTAGCTTGAAAGAAAACGAGTATCACGTAACTGCATTTATTTATTACTTTTCTTCCTTTAAGCTTTCTATGTTAGTATATTTTCATTAACAATTGTGATACTTCCTAAATGATTCTGACATAATGAGGAGGTAATATCTGGTCACTTCACAATTACAATAGTTGAGAGCAACCTCTACTGAAATTCTTAACAATTATAAACTGTAGGGCTCAGCTATTGTGTTCAGAAATTCAGAAAACCCGTGTGCTTTAGTGATTAATTCTTTTTGTCCTTATTTTGTCAACCAAATGCACTATTAGAATTGAACAGCTATCTATAATGACTAAGGCAAACTAAACTAGCTAATACTCAGCTGCTGCTTTAACTCCAAGTTGCTGAAATCCATTTTCAGGAATATAGATTTATGATGGAGAAGTATTTAATATGTATCTTTATATATATGCTAGCTGTCCTCCAGCTAACTATTTGAAGTTTACCATCTAAAGCCAAATCTGGCCTCCACAGCCTCTTTTACCAAATAGTACAGCTTTCCACACAAAAAATACCAGGAAGTTACACTCTAACTGATTAAATGGTAAACTATAATAGTTTTAAGTAAAATCTACTCCTAAACTAAAAAATTAATAATTCATAATTTGATGAACATAGGCCCTGGGCACAATGAACTTTAATTCATTATTTATTCTAAGAGAACATGCAAATTGCGTTTTATGGCCAAAAGCCAATTAAAGTAAAACATAGTCTCATTATAGTTCTCCAAGTCTTTACTCTGGCTTTATCACAAAGTTTAAGAAATAGTGAAAACAAATAATTGCTACTGAAAGAACGAATGAGTGGGTGGACAGGAGGTACTGAACAACTAATTAGATGGTTTTAGAAAAGGTTTTGATGATTTTGTATCATTAACTTGGTCAAAATTTCAGTTCTTACTAGCCTACATGAATCATCTGTCCTGTATTTCTAGAAAATTACTGGAGCGTAGTTTGCTTCTCTGATGTTTTTGAGAACAGGAGGTCATTAAATAAAGATTTTTTTGCAGTAATTTAAGGGGTAAACACTGTCCACAGCCAAAGGATTGGGCCATAGCAACTACATAGGTATTTTGGGTCCAGGTAATGAGCGCCAAAGTCAGATAAGCTTTCCTATAAGGAACAATCTATTGCAAAAAAAGTGCACATGGAAGAAAACCAGTTCTTTTTTCTCTCTTGCACCATCAACAGCATCCAAAGCCTCCTTCTGGGCAGGGTATCTATAGAAAGACTCCATACTGTCAGAGGTAGCCAAATCCTGGGAGTGGTGGTTTTTCATCGCCAGGTCTAGCCAGCAGTGACACTGAATACGCACTCCTGATGGGTGTGGGGGTGCGCACACAACACGCACGCCCATGTGGTGGCCATCCAGATCCCAACAGACTGAGCGCAGAGCCTTTTCCAGCACGCACACTACCAACACTCATGTGTGAACACTACCAACACTCATGAAGCACAGGTGGGGCAATCCTCTTCTTCCTGTCTGTCTCATCTAGATTGACGGCCACTAGTTGAATATATACACACAATAAGGGTCTTCCTGGTAGCTGCTCTTTGACTGGTTTATCCAGTAATCAGTGCTCTGACCCCAATGCCTTCCAGCTGTTGGCTCCTGGACCTATGAGTCCCTGAGGTCTGTGGATACATTCTAGTGGCTGGTATCCTATTTGCCAGGCAGTCAGGTTTGAATTTCACTACCCTCCACATATACACACTTAAAATAAAGAAGACAGCCCCACAAAAGATAGACTGCTGTCATCAGGCATAGAGCTCATCAGGTAAGCATGCTGACCAGCAACATGTTTACACTCAACCAGCCCCTTCTTCCCCCTTTTTCCTCTTTTTTTCGCATGCTGCTACCCTGATCTACCTTGATCCTTTCCTTTCCCTGCTTTTGGTACTTTCCCAAAACATCCCATAATAGTTGTCACACATTCCCACAATCCTCTTAAAACACCCATCACAATCCCAGACTTCTCCTCTCTCTCACGTGCAACCCCAAGCCCTATGCCCCTTGAAGCTGTTAATCCCCTTCAGTTTGCATGCCATCCTGGTGAGAGCGTCTTTTGTTAACTCCTCTTAGCAGGTTTCCCTGGTTCCAGATACCAATAACCATGTGATTTAAATACTTTGTGTATATATCATGTGATATGTTGCCTTTTAATGCATACTTTTGGTTTATGGAGGAAACACCCTACCTGACTTGTCATAAGTATTTTTGTAGGCCCTGTTTGCACATGATTGTGGGTGAGACACTTTTCACAGTTTTGTAATTGTAAACAACACTGACTTAATCATGGAGTCATTTGAGCTAGTTCGTAGACTGAGATTTTCCCATTGTTTTATTTAAACTTTTCTGTTGTGTATGTCTGAAGTGTTACTATGACATCCAGTTATAGAAAAATGTCTCCACTGTGGCGTGTTGAAGGACAAAGGAAATACTGATAACATACGAGTAAATACTGTCAAAGGTAAAACAAAAAAGGAGTGACTCGAGCACTTTTATAGCAATACTTCTAGAGGACATCCAAACTTTGGTCTGTCTCCTCCAGGCCGTATCTAAAGAATAATGGACACTTGGGCTGTAGGAGTGGTTGCATTCTGTGGATTAACTATGATTCACTAGAAAGGTCTTTAAGCGTGACTGACTAAAACACTGGCAGAAGCCTTAAACTGAAAGCAAGCTGACCCCCCCTTGAATATTCTCAACAGAAAATTGCCACTTTGTTTTTCCCCCTAAAAGCAACCTCTTAAATACATAATTATCATTATGTTTTATTAATAAGACTCCTAGGTAATTTGAAAAATCTTATTGATTTATTCATAATTGCAACCTTTATCCAATGACCGCATTGTTGTATCTTTTATTAGTTTTCAGAACTTGCACTAAATTTGCTCAGTTACATGCCTGAACAATCGCAAATTTACTTCCTCATCCTTTTTCATAAAATCAATAGAAAGTATTAAAGGCTGGTTTATTCCATCAAATTACATGATTCGTGAACACTATACACAAAAGTCATGTCAGGTGGGAGGGCAGGATGTCTGCAAAGGCCTTGCACTTATTTCTAAGCAAATACCAAAGTTCCTGGAAGGGAACTGTTAATTTAGGAAATACTGAAGAAGACGTGGAAAAGACGTGTGATGTTGTATTAGGACTGCCATTAAAGCATGGCAACACTGTCCATTATTACTAGACATCTGTTAACAGTTCCAAAAGAAATTAATTTTTTTTTTTTTTAAAATTGCTTTTCTAGGTCATCATATTTATTATATTTTCTCTCCATTTGGTCTAATGTGGATATCAGTGAAGGGAAATTGTGGAGCTAATTATTAGTGTGGTTTCCAGAATCCAACAGTACAATCTTGTTTGACAATAAATGGAAAGAATTCATGCTTAAAGGAAAAAGTAATAAATGTTCTCCTTGTGTGAGAGAAGAGGAACTTGAGAACTCTGGGGTGATGACTAAGTAAATCACACAAATAAAACTCAACATAAAATGAAAAGCAGGTTGTATGAACTCTGGAAGAGAAAGCCCAAGGAAAGCAGCATCTCTGTTGACAAGGAAAGAAATTAATTTTGCTGCCAGCTGTGGTGTTACTGCAACTCGGGGAACAACTGAGGAAGAATGAGTAGATGAAGTATCTAATTCTATTGAGAGTGACTCTCTGCAAGTAATCATAAACTGCAGTAAGAAACAGTCGATCAAAATCATTGCCATTATATGCCTGGAGATTGTTCACCCAAAATATAACATTAGTGAACTTGTAACAGGCCAGTCTGCACAAGGTTGATAATAAAAACATTCTTATGACTCAAGTCTGCAACTGTAGGAGAGAGACAGTAAATGTATAACTCGCTAAAATATATTCACACAAACAAAACACCTTAAGGTTTCGTCAGCAATTTCATACAAATAAAATATGTGGATTCTTCCTGCATGGTCAAAAAAGAATGCAAAGTAAGGCTTGCTTTAGTCTCACAAAAGAAGTCAGAACAGCAAAGGTTCAGCTTAGGTATAATGAAAAATTCTTGTAGGTGTCAGTTAAACAGCATTTAAAGAAAGCTCGCTATAAAAATCTAAATACAGTCCTGGAATAGTTCTGCAAGATTAAGAGCAAATGCAATTTATCAGCTTCTTCCATCTTCTTCTTCTGTGTAAACAGAAATTTGCTATAAGCTAGCTGCCTTAGTACCAGTACTATAGATTAAATGCTGCAAATACTCAAGTAATAAGTAAGGCTGTAGCCTGGCCACTTGTTGCATACGAGCAGCTCTCTGTTCCTGTGTTGAACCTCACTGACATAATGACCTCAGAGCAAACGGAAGCATTTCCAAGATTCCAGCTAAATGAATGCTTCAATAAAAAAGTCGTATTTTACAACTGTCGCTCAGCAATCACGTTAAAGTATTACATTTTACTCTACCACTGCAGTAAGTGAAGCAGACTCTCAAAACATAGGTCTGTGTAGGCCTGGGGGTTTTCTGCCCCATCTTTTTTCCCCATGGAATGGTGACGAGTACCACAGCACTGAGTCAGAGTACATCTGAGTGCCAAAACAGTAAGGTGATATCTCTTGGTTTAAGACCTCTGATGTCCAGTCCTGTGGTTACTGCTCTGAGTTCAACCAGTACTCAAAAGATCCATGCTGATTATACACACATAAGCATAAAAGTAACAAAATGAATAAAACAGCAATTGCTATAAATATATGTGAATATATATACGCATGTGTGCATTGGTATGATGTTGTAATGAGAGTAGTGCTAAGGAGGAAGCAGATGATGCCATTGCTTCAGAAAAGTATTTCAGCATGCCAGCCAACACTGACAGACACAGTTTTAGTGCAAACTTTAGTACTTTATGACTTGTACCTGAATTAACGTCTACACCTATGGATAAACATTAGACTATAGCACCTCCTTGCCTCCCCAAAAGCACCAAGGTTACACTTAATTGCTGTGAAAAGTGGGAAAAAAAAAAAAAACAAGAAGAAAAGAAGTAATCATTTGTACACACCCCTGGACCATGAAAATCTCTGCAAAGACAAACTATATAAATATCTGCTAGAAAATAAAGAAAAACAGGTGACTGACTATTGCAATCCCGTTGAGCAGACAGCTCTTGGCCAGTAATGGATTCTGACAGCTGATTTGGCAAGCCAGTTTACTAAATGCTAACCAAAGTTATCAAAACAATTAAAGTTTACTGTACTTGCTACATCTTTATAGTATTATAGTTATTAATGTGCTACGGTGTCTTTGCCTCTACCCATCTCTCTACCTACCTCTTTGCTATCTATCTTGGTCCTCTAGCACAATGACTTCTGCTGTAATACCTCATCCAGCATTGGTATGGAAACAGCAATGGTGTCATAGCTTCTTCTTTATGACAACATTCCAAGAAGAACAAAAAATAAAAATTGTCTGCCTGAAAACCTATTCTAAAGGTTGTTACCTTTGGCTTTTCATAACAGTAGCAGTAAAAACTGTATGAAGGTTGTACTAGTCAGCATTACCATTTCAAGCTATTATTGATAAATGTGGAAACCCCCTAAAAGTTCTCCTTTGATGTTTTGTTTGTAATGATGACACCCCTCTGCAGTGAAGCAGAGTACATCAGCTGTGTACTGTCTGTATAGAGAAGCAGAAAACCCATTTCCTCTGTAACATCTGCCTATAGGTTACGGAAGACACTAGCACTTCTGTGAAGTGGTGTTTTGAGACTAAAATATTGCAAGCTACAGTTTTGATGTTTACCATAGTGAAATGTGATAAAAGTGGCTACGTAGAAAACAAGTAGTTTGTTCTGACAGTTCCTGTCCAATTTTCCATTCAGATTATTTTCAATTATTTCCTACTTTGATATAGCTAATTCATAAGATAAATAATAGGAATTTATAGGAGCAGACAGAGCACGAAGCTGTCTATGCCCCAGATCACTATGTCACACTTGCTGTAATTACTTAATACTACTGCTTCTACAAGGACCTATCTAGAGTTCATGTAAGAAGTAAATCTCACTCCAGTGTTCCCTTAATGGAGAAAAAAATTAAAACAGACTTCTTATTTTTATTGAGTCTTTCTGCTACAATTCACAGAAAACAATACTTTATTCTAATAAACTATGGTAGAGATTCTCTTTAAAATTCAGTACTCTAAGACAGCTGCCTTTTTTTTTTTGTGCTGTACTGTTTTAATTTCTGTAAAAGAAATGTAATTTTACAAATTTTTTAAATCAGGCAGGGTTACCTATGATCATATCTTGAGAGAATCAGATTAAATCAATGTATGAAAGGGAAAGAAATCAATCTGCACACTTAGTCGGTTAAACAATAAAGATTATACAGATAACACTCAAATATGTATCTGACTTCTTTTTGAAGCTAATAAACATATATTGTTTGTCTATTTCTTCACATCTACCAGTAAAATATCACACATTTTAAGCTTACACTTTACTGTTAATCCTACTTAGGTAAATTGTATTTAAAAACCTCTAAAAATAATTCTGGTGCTATTTATCCCTGTATTTGTCAGCATAATCATAGACTACCTTATGGTAACTTCCTATGAAGAGTTTATTTCCTATATCCCTGGTATTGACTAGTCTGTATCCTGCTTAAAAAGACTCTAGCAACTGTTCCTGGGAAGTACATGGAAAGAAATTTTCATTCTACAAAGAGAAAAGTAAGATGAGATAAAGGGTTAGGGATTGAGCTGTCCCTGGTTTATGCCAATAGCCACAAACAGCTCACATCTTGACACTGAAAACTACGCCATTCCACATCGTTTTAGGCAGAGGGTTTCAATTCATTGTGCAGAAACACACAAAACCAAAAAACGTATTTTTGATAACTAAATTACAAAAATTATAGGCATTTCCTATGCCATTTATATTTAAATAGTAATATGAATCATAGAAGTTATCACACATACTTTGACAAAAATCTATCTCAGAGCAAATAGTGTTCTTTCATCGTTCTCACACATGAATCATTGTCTTCTTACAGCAGCTTTAGAGAAGCTGAACTTCTTTTGACTGCAATGCAACATTGCCACACCACACAAAAAACCAAAGTAATTGGAAACTTGCCATTAATTGGACGTAACACATGCCTATAATGGTGATGCGGAATGACACCGGATAACAAAGTCTCGCTTACTGAGACTCGGGGCTAACTGACAAGTGTGTTCCTTTGAACTCCACACTGCTTATCATTTCAAGTACTCTTGTTGAAAAATACCCTTTGAAAGTCCCCAGAAGTAACTGTGGGTGATAAGAATGCTATCTGAGACCAAACTTAGTGAAACACACATCCCATATAGATTGCAACTGTCTAAGCCGGAGATTCAGTCCCATCATCAAGTTAATTTTAGTTTCTGTTGCTTTCTTTATTGCTGATTGAGAAACAGTGAATTTCAAATTGCTCTACTTTGCTCATATTTCAAATTAATTTGAAAACAATATCAGTGGAGAAAGATCTAGTCTGCCTATTTAGTGAACAGTCTTACCACAGACACCACATTTTTTATAAAAAATATTTATAAGGTGTATCATTGCACTTGTACAGGACGATGTGTTTTAGGGGAATGCAATGGAAACTATTTCACCCTAAAGGTAATGAATGGATCAAAATTAAGATGTACATACATATTTCCTGAGTTAATATTTGCTAAAAATCAGTTACTTGATCTTGGATACTTATATTCTCTGATGTCCTGGATGCTGTGTAGTCCCTGGTAATCATGCCCTCCCCGACTAATTTTAAATTACATGTGTCTATACAGTTATAGTTATTTGGCATAAAATTTTAACTTTAATTTGGGGGGGGGGGGAAAGCCAAGATGACCTACCTGTTTATATTTTTTGATATATCAGCATTCAGCACAATAAAATCTGTACTTTTGACTACACTTCAAGGCATTGCTTATTACTAACATGACTGAAGATGCATTCCTTTTATAAAACACTAATTAGATGTTACTTCTGACCAGACTTCCAGTCACATGAGAATTATCAAGTAACCTTGTACATTTGTACCTTCTTTTACACATGCATATTTTGCTGTTTGAAATGTTTTGTATCTCCAAGTGTAGGTCAATTGCTTATGCTTTACTTTCATTACTTGTTTCAAATGCAGACATCTCTTTTCCCAGCTGCTTTGCATTTCCTAGCAACTAACAAGCATTCCCAGTAAAACTATTCTTAAATTTAACATTAATTCATTGTAAAACTCTAAATTGCTTATTTCAACATTATGAAAATATACCACTGTATTCCTATATCTGATGGTCTTTTTCAACTGCAGCTAAGGGCATCTGACCCTTGATTCATAGTGTCTTCTGAATTTTCCCAGCAAGTATTAAACTACAGGAAATACTCTGGAGTGCAGAAAGAAAACAGACATATAACATTCACGTAGTAAAAAAAATATTTATGCTTTGCATGAACATTTCCTTCTAGTTAAGCTGAAGAAACTTTTCACACAAAAAATTCCTCTGTTCCTTACCACGTTTCAGATGATGATAGAAAAAAAATCATGAAGTATATAACCACATCATCCCTAAAACATTACTTTTGCTATCAATCATAAAATCACAGAATACCAGGGTTGAAGGGACCTCAAGAATCATCTGGTCCAACCTTTCTTGGCAAAAGCACGGTCTAGACAAGATGGCCCAACACTCTGTCTGGCTGAATCTTAAAAGTGTCCAGTCCAATGTTGAGGAATCCACCACTTCCCTGAAGCGTTATGAAATACATGTTCGTGTCCAAAGATCCTACTCGAAATAATACTGGACTTTTCACATGAAAAACTGTTTAAGAATATGATGAGGCTTTACTGAAAATTGAGTATTTTGTCCTTGGTGGAGAAAAGATTATTGCTTGGAAAATCATCTCAAATTTTCAATGACTTAAATTTTTGCAAAGTTAACAGAAATGACAGATATTTTGCTCACATTTACTGCCACTCCCAAACTTTCAAATATCTCTTTAGAAAACTGATCACTAATCAACAGAGACGGAACTAGAAGAAAGCATAATTCTTTGGAATTTTCAAATATAGGTGTTACGCTTTGCAACAAAATTTTCAAACACAATTGTAGGAAAACAAATGCCAGAATTTTTCCTCAATTACCAGCAGGATTTGGTTGCTGAGCTCTTGTTATACAGATAAACCTCTCAGTTATTTAAGAGGAGAAGTGCTAAAAGGAACTATAAAAATGTCACTTCTCTAGAGAGACTGCAGCAATAAAAACATACCATCAGAACTACTACATCATCCCACACAGATTTGCTAAGCCAAGACAAATTTCCCATGTTTCCTGTGAAGAAAAAAACCACCAAAACTCAAATTTCAGTTTGTTTCTCTGCCCGAATACTCCTTCCCAAACAATTTGGGTGAAATTTGCTGTAATTGCCGCACATGCTTATGGAAGCATTCAACGGTAAGACTGGTTACGACAACTTTTTCATACTTTTCAAGGGGAATGATGAAATGGTAGGGATGAAAGTTTAAGAAACGAAATATAATTATCTTTCTCATTTGTCTTCATTCAAAGGTACTCTTTGTTAGTCTTCATTATTCTTGATACGTATGCATAATAAAATTCTCACATACTCATCCCGTAAGTGCAGAGATTTTCCTTCTGTATTTTAGATTTGAAAGAGAAGCAAGTACAGGGCCAAAAAATATACCAAAATATCCCTTTTCAGAAAATATTTTAAGATAGGTTTAAAGAAGGGGATGGTTCTACACTTCATTCTATCTGTAGAAGAGAAACTTACAAAATTTCTTTAGGTTTCAAATCTTCAAATTTATTTTCCCATTTTATATCTCACAAACTAATGAAAGCATTCGAGAAAAGAAGCTTAAGAACAAGCATAGAACATATAGAATATCATTCTTTTTCTTACTGGAATATGACATAAGTTGAGTTTAGACTTTACCATTTCATATGTAGAATTTTTTCCCAGAATATACTAGCTTAAATAATTTTTCAACACTAGCAAGACTTACAAGCTCATAATTTTTCCCCTTAGTGAATTTTGAAGCAATCTGAAATGCATCTCTGTAATCTAGCAATTCATTTTGACTGACAGCATCATCTTTTAGGTTAGAGTTTCTAGCTTCAATACGCTTAGCAGAACAATAGCTGTTCTGTGGGAGCTTTCAATGTCATAATCCTTACAATACCAAAATATATTTTCCTACTTGTATGTTGCGTTACTCAATTAGTTCAGAAGGGTGTGATCTAAAATATGTTATATTTATATGTAAACTTATTTTTGTGTTACAAATTGTCTCTTAATGCTTTTAGATGTAAGCTTCTTTTTAATTTTGAAAGTTCACTAAAGCTTTTAAAAAGTAACATGACTATTTCTGCTTGAATATATTTCACAAATGTGATCAGAACTATGAATCTTTGTATTTTTATTTGGCACTCAATTTAAAAATATGATTTATTTTATCGCTCTAAAACTTATATACTGGAACACTGCATTACTTTCAATATCATAATTTATTCAGAATCTTTTTTGATCACAGCTGACAAACAGCAAGAACAGTGCTTCTGTACCCACAAATGTAAATCTCAGAGTGGAATTCATAACTGATAAATAAAAAGTACTAAAAAGAACTCTGAAAATTAGGTAGAAATTTTTCAGTGTTTCTGTTGGAGGATTATACACATACTAAACTAGAACAGAAACAGTTCTTACAAAATGCTAGACCTTAATGGAGAAAACCTTAATAAAGAAGTAGTAGTATTCAAACAGAATGTATCGCTTTCCAAAGAAACCTCAAAGCCTTTTAAAAAAATTAAATATTATAGAGATTGCACAGAAATCACTTCAACATGCCAAAGTTCAAGTTGTATTTAAAATTAGTAAGCAAGGAAGCAAAACAAAGTTTTTAACCTGAGACTTCACTCTCAGAAACACAGGGAAACTAAAAATATTGCAACTGCTTAATATTAATCTTTCTCTACATAAACAGGTGCAGCTTTATTTTGCTTTTGTCAGTTTTCATCAACATAGTTTTCAGTGTGCTCCATCTATCTTCGTGTAACTTAGATCTTAGCCTTCATTCCTGTCATTACACAATTTTGTTCTTCAGTATGATGCATATGAAAAAACCCCCAACAAAACAGTCACACTTTCAAATGTAAAAATATTTATCACTGACCTGACCATTACTGCCCTGGAACAAGATCCAGGAGTGATGTTATAACACAAATTATTGTATCAGCTCAATACTGACTAGTGGTCATGAATGCAGATCAGTTTTTAGAACAAGAAAGACAAAACAACCCAAAGAACGTTATCTTTTTTGTTTCATAGTGTGACTTGCTTATTAAATGTCATGTGAACTTCTCATGCCCTTTGTGTCAAAGGGGATGTGTTAGAACTAGAAAAGGTCCAACAAAGGACAGCAAGGATGATCAAAGGTATAGGAACAAACTGACATGCTAGGAACCTTCACCACTGGAGAGAGAAAACCGTTACTAGGGTATGAACAAGGCCCAGAAAATGGTGCAATATGGAGAAGGAATCTAATTATTAACGTTTACTGCTTCTCCTAATCCAGGAACTCCAAGCATCAAAAGAAGCTATGAAGCAGCAAACTTAAAATGAAACATAATGGGGTTCCTCACATAACGTGCACGTAAGGTGCTGAATTCCTTGTTTCAGGATACCATGGAAGCTAAGAATTTGCAAGAGAAAGCCAGACAGAAAGAGAAATCTCTTGTAGATTACAAGATACATAGAAACCAGCTCTGGGTTAGCAAGTACTTGAGATGGAAACACTAGGAAGTTCTGAAAATCTTCAAGGAAATTTACTTCATGATAAGTTAGTTCCATCATGAAGTAATATATGTCAGAATGGCCTATCAGATGTCCTCTGGACCAAACCCTGTCCACAATTGGGCTAGCTTCATGGTAAGACTGGATTTCTCAGGACCTCATCCAGCGAAGCTTTCAGTATCTCCAAAGACAAAGATTCCACAGCCTTTCTGGGCACCTGTTTCAGTATTTGACCACCTTCACGGAGAAAAAATTTTTTTCCTTATGTCTAAAAAGAATCTCCCGTGTTCCAACTTGCCCGTGTTGGGGTGTGTTGTCACTACACACCCCTGAGAAGAGTCTGGGTTTATCATCTCTTCACATTCAAATTAGGTAGTTGTAGACAGCAGTAAGCTCTCTACCTTCTCTTCTGAAGGATGAGCCAGGCCACACATTTCTCAGCCTCCCCTTGTGTCATATGTGTCAGTTTCTAAATCCCCTTGGTAGTCCAACACTGGATTTACTTCAGTATGTCCGTGTCCTTCTGTACCAAGGATTCCAAACTGGAACCTCTTTGGTAGAGGGGAAGGATCACTTATCTCAACTTGCCAGTATTACCAAAGCCCTGTAGGTGGCTGGGTTTCGTCGCTGCAAGAGCACACTGGTAGCTCATGTTCCACTTCTTGCCCGTGAGGGCTCCCACACCCTCTCTGCAAAGACGCTTTCTAGCTCTTCTGCCTGTTCTGATGTGTGGAGTTTCTCCATCGCTTGTGCAGGACCTGACCTGCACATATTATTATTTTTGTTAGATCTCAATATTTTACTGGATGTTCTTGGAATGAGACAAAACATAGATCAGTAAGTGTACTTGCAGTGAAACTGTTAACTGCAAGTTAAAGCATTTCACTGCAATTTCAGATGCCTGCAAAATTATACTGTCCAGCTTTGTGAAGCAATAGATAATTCAGAATTCTAGCTATTATATAATAATTGACCACAATCGCAGTAACTTCATTACTTCTTCATTCTGTTTCACTTGTAGCCACCAAAGAAAATCTAATCAAACCTTCTCCTGAGATTTCACTATAAACAAAAAAATAAAAAAAATTATACCTCCATGCAGGCTTGGTTGTCTTGAGAAATTATCTATCAAAAAACCCCACAAAGTTTTCAGGAAAAAAGTATACTAACCAATAAAAAATATGTATTAAAGCAAAAATCATCCTTGGAAAGTAAAGAAGAAAATTCTATTAAAAATTCTTTGTATATTCAAAACTTGGCTAGATATGACCCCGAGCAGCATGATCAAACTTTGAAGTTAGATCCAACTTTGAGGCTGGCCCTGCTGTGAGCAGGAGGTTGGAGAGGATGACCTCCAGAGGAACCATCCAACCTAAATTATTCTGAGTCTGGGCTTGGGAGATATTATACGGGGAAAGAAAGATTTCAGAACTAAATTAGGAGAGAAAGTAATATCCTTCTTAAGCTTTAAACCAGAATATAACATGAATCTGTAGCAATTTCTGGAAATAGGAATAAAGATTATATACTGTGTGATTAAAGAGATTGATATATGAAGTTTCAATAGTTTTTCAATAGTATTTTCCATAAAATACAGATTTTTTTAGCATTAAGTTCATAACTTTCTATTATTAAGCTCTTTTCAGCAATGTATGACTGACAAAAATTCAGCTAGCCAAGCTAAATAAAGGTCTCTGGGACGTGTGTCCTTGCCCTGGGCATGTTTTTATTTTTACTTACAGCTAGAGTATTTCTGTCAAAATGGTTGATTTAAAATTTTCACACATGGAGAGATGAACTAAAGTCCTGTGAAATGGAAATCACTTTGACATCATGAAAACAGAGAAAACTTCAGAGAGCTCAAAGATCCAGCCAATGCTACTTTAAATTGGTTTACTGAATGTACTGTAGATACAGTAAAAATACAAGAAAAAATTCACTAAAAACTTGAAATGTTTATTTAAAAAATGTTCTAAAATTATATATCCTGCAGAAAATTTAGATAATAATAAAAATATATCCAAACTCTGTAAAAAATACTTTCAAGCTTGCAATAATGTCTAATATATTGCATAAATTATTAATACTATTAAATTGGAAAACTTTCATCATCAAGCAATTAAATTTTGGAATGCAACTGCATTAGTCAACATGAAAAAGGCCTACATTGCTTACAATGGAAGGGGTGTTATTTTAACAGTAGAGAAAATTATTAACTGTCATGCTATAAAGACTGGATGTTCAGGATAATCTCACGTGTTGTAAAGAGTCATAATATTGACTTGTTTCATTTTTATTCTCTTCAGGCATGGCTTGCAGAAAGCCTGCCAACATGCCACCAGCTCCACTTGCATTTTAAAAATTCATTGAAAACTGAAATATTTAAGACTAATTGGTTTTGTCACAGCTTTTCTATAAAGAGTGTTGTTCTTGATGTGCAGCTTGCTCAGTACACGAGTTTATTTGGCTCCAGGATCATACAACTTACTGCTTTTTCCAAATACTAATGGACTGACAGCAAAAAGTCATCCGCAGTGGTTTTAGCAGTACTTTCCTTATCACCCAATAGTTATTTAATTTATTTAAGGATCTTGTCTGTGTGAGAACCAATAAGACATCTTGTGTTTCATAGAAGTCCAAATGAACTGTATCTATGAATTATTTTCACTTCATTTTGAACTGAACTGATTCCTTAGAAGACTTGTATTTATCTATAATTACCTTCAAGCTTGCCGTATTATTTCACTTTTATTCCAAAATATTCATGTAAATGCCTTAGTAGGTATATGAATGGATTGTTTTCCAACATTTTCTCTCCTGCTTACAAAAATGCTAGTCAACATTTTTAATAATTATGATTGATGTCCTTTATATAGATAAGACTACTAACTATAATACAAACACAGTACTACAAAGAAAATGCTTCCTACTCCAGGTCACCAGATCATAATATATGGTGAGAGTACCCTTTTTATTGTTTTAGCTCTCATTACACAGTGATTACCGTATTGCTTTGTTCTCATATTATCCTGATAAACCTTGGCGACATGATGTCAGTTATTATAGGTGGGTTCAATTTAAATTATTTAAATTTAACCTCAATTTCTCCTCTTACTATGACAGGTTCTGGCAAAATTTCATCTTTTCTAACAGATTAATTCAGTGGTAAGCATTCCCTTAAAGTTAATGTATGAATTGCTATACACTTTTGGGTTTTGCTTCTTCATAGCAGTCTAAACAATTCATGGATGCACTTTCAGATTTCCTATTTTGGATCTAATTCAATACTTTAGGGATGTCGGGGCATTTTTTCGTCTTTTCATTTAGGAATATTAGATTCTATCTTTCATAAGCTCTGGTTGAAGATGTGGATTGACTTTCTATATTTTAGTACGCTATTTTCATTTCTAGACATTATTTTACTTTTCCATTTAACTACTTATTTCTCCTCCTTGACCTTCTGTCATAAACGAAAATCCAAAATCTATCTTAGAAATACCATTTCTTTCTGTCATTTATGGGACACCTCAAATAATAAACTAGTTATCCCAAATTATGAGTCTTCCCTTCTGCATAAACGCATTTAATAATTTCAAGTTAGGCTTAAATCATTATAATCCACTTTTCTCTTAAAAAATACACTTTTTTTTTTTTCATTAAGATTCCTATTAGTTTACCACTTGCTCAGTTTCATTTGAAAAACATAAATTTTCAATGGGAATCAAATTTGGTAGAACTGGCATAGCCCTTTGGAATTAAAAAAACCTATGATCAGAAACACTGAATTCTGTCTCACTTATAGGACACAGAGTGCAATCCAGAAGTCTTAATATAGTTATTTCAAACTACTAACAAATCATTCCTTTAATGATGCCCACGGAAGAAAGAAGTATACTGCTCACTCTCATATATTGCTGCTGTGAGACAATTTTTCAATGGCAACATACCTCAGATACATGGCCTGTATGTAGGAGAAGAGTAAGAAATTGCTGTTATACCTATGAAACACTTATAAAATATTGTTTATTTGCCTCTTTAGCTTTTAAAAGTAGTGAATATTACTTTGATGCACAAACAAATAGCTTCTGTTTTCTTTTTTGTGGTGGTTACATTTCAGCACTTTAAAGTGAAATATGCATCTACTCTATCTTCTATAGTAGGATAAGAGTTAGTGTGAAAAACACTGTATAATAATTGTCGCATCCATTGCTGTTATTACATTTTGAGACATGTATTAAGTCAGGTTGTTACGTAGTGTTGTCACAGTTTCAGGATTCATTCTAGGTTACAGCAGCAACACATGTAATCTTAGTCACTCTCAGTAAAGTACATGAAGCTTTGTGTTGTGTATAGCTATTTCATTTCTTTTCTGAAGGTGGTGCTGGTGCCCCTTTGAATATTTACATCTCATATGGTATTCTACCAAAAGTACTTCGGGGGAGCATCATTCCTGAAAACATACCTACTCTCTGTTGTTATTAAGAAAAATATCAAGAATAGCCATGTCTCAGTTTTAATATTTTTTTTCACACGTGTGATGCCAGAGGGTTTTTCAGATCTCAGCTACATTTGGAAATACATCACTTAAATGTTATTGTCATCAACCTTCCTAGCTCCTTGATCAGCACATCAAAATACTCACATGACCTAGAGCTACTAAACATACTTCTTGCAGTAAGAAAAAAAGAACAAGGGAGCTCTGACAAGAGTTCACAAGCAGAATATGGTAGGTGTTTTTCAGAATTCAGAAAATTTCAAATACGTTCCAAGGTTGGAAAGTGTTTTTTTATAAGAAAGCAATTCTGCAATCTCAGGATTACAGTACATTCTCTAAAATCTACTCTAGTCTTACATCCCCCACTACTTTTACACGTTCTCACAGTTCAGAAATACTGCGAGTATTGCCAATTGTTTTTTCTTAGAATTCTAATTCCTGGAATGATGTAATAACTGTGACGGTGATAGCTCTGTTTATTGATGACAGTTTGCATTGTAAATATGTAAAACATAAAAGCTAAAATAATAACAGAAGGCACAGATATATAATCAAATATTACTATTTGCAAGTACAGCTTGACTCAAGCCTAACATGCATAAAGACAAAATAAACTTTGAGAGATTAAATGCTGTGATTGGCAGGAAATGACATTGTATTTGTGAAAACTACTGAATTCTACTTTCTCACTATTCCATCCAGGCAAATGTTACAAAGTTTTTTGACCTATGTGCAATAGAAATGATCCTGAAACTCTTTTTATGTCATTGAATAATTACTACTACTACTCTTTTCAAAAGGGAAATAAAAAAATTGCAGGTAATATTAATTAATGCTTAATTAAAAAGCATCTTTCCGCTGAAAAAAGTACAACATGTGACTGACATATTGTTCATTATAATGCTATGAAAACATATACTATTACCAAGATCTTTCAGACAATATGAGTCTCAAAACACTAAACAATCTAGTAACAAAAACCTACAGTGATTTCCTAGATATAGACAGAAACTTTGAAGTCTATAATTATTGTATTAGCAAAATTTTAAATTAAGTCAAACAGAACAAATCCTTACAAATGTTTGTGAGTAAGTTGATGTTAAATAAATTTCTTCATCATGACTCCTAATTTTAAGCACATACTGGTATTTGTGGAACAGTTTCTTTTCTTCTTGTTAGTATTTCTGTCACTGTTTTAGTCCTTAAAATAAAATCTGGTCATAATCACTTAGTCTCATCTGAGATAGTGTCAGAAAGGACACAAACACAGACCTGCTGAGGACTCTACAATTACTAAATACGCACAGAAAAGGTACAGATTTTAGAAAGGCAGCAGAAGTGAGAACAAGGCAATTTGATCACTAATAAATAGAAATTATTCAAATATTCTCTACTGTAATATCTCTGTAAAGCTTTGAATAGCATGGCAACTAAGCAAAGCAGACTATAAGCTACTGAACATATAATTAATTAATTAGTCAACAAGCTGTACTCCCTAGGAGTACAGTTAAGCACCCTCCAAGAGGATCCACTCCATCAGGCTTCCCAGAGAAGGTGCAGAATCTCTGTCTTTTGAGAATTCTCAGGACCTGAGTGGGCAAAGCCCTGAACAACCTGGTCTGAACTCAGTGTTGGTCCTTCTTCAAGCAGAAGGGCAGACTACAAAGACTCTTAAGGGCACTATAGTCTGAATGAATCTATAAAATTGCATCTCTCTTTCATTTTTAGTGTTAACTATTTTCATAGGAATGCCTTAAAACCTAATGCCACCTAATTAGCTGAGCTCTTTACTCTCCCCTACATTCATTTTGCACCAGCTACTTTCCCATCTTTCAAACCCAGACCTCATACTGCCTTTCCCTCTTTTAGGCCCATACTGCAAAGGCACAACAGTTCCGCTTTTCATTTGGTAATCTGCTCCTTTTTCATATGATCTTCAACACAACTTGCACTACAACAGGGAACAACAGTAAAAGCTTCTTAACTTCCTGCATTCTATTTTAAGTTCAGTGCTCACACATGGCAAAGCATGTCATGCGAAACCATGACACTTTCACCACTTTCACCAAAAAACTTCCAATAATTGGGGCCTGCATTCCTTAGCTATGGGATAAGGACTCAAATCAAGCTGAGTTTCAAGGCTGCAGTTAAAACCTGAGCTAACTCAACTGAAGTTCAGATTTTGCAACAACAATATTTCATAAAACTGAAACCCACAAATCAGGTCAGCTGATCTGTTAGGGGTTTTGCTGTAAGTTTCTAGCTTTTCGTCTTCCTGAGGTAGCCAATACCCACAAAGGAGACCAATTCAAAACAAAAATGTGAGTTTACAGAATCCTTGTGTTGTGGTTTCATCTGGGATGGAGTTGACTTTCTTATTAGCAGCTGGTGTAGTGCAATGGTTTGGGTTTGGGATGGGAATACTGTTGACAGCACACTGATGTTTCTGGTTGTTGCCAAGCAGTCAAGGACTTTTCTGCGCCTCACACCACCCCACTAGTGAGTGGGCCGGCAGCGCACAGAAAGTTTGGAGGAGACACAGCCGAGACAGCTGACCCCAACTGACCAAAGGGATATTCCATACCATATATATGGTATATATAAAGCTGGGGGAAGAAGGAGGGGGGCAGCATTTGGAGTTAGGGCATTTGTCTTCCCAAAGAACCATTAAGCATGACTAAGCCCTGCTTTCCTGGAGGTGGCTGAACACCTGCCTGCCGATGGGAAGCAGTGAATGAATTCCTTGTTTTGCTTTGCTTGTGTGCGCCGCTTTTGCTTTGCTTATTAAACTGTCTGTATCTCAGCCCACGAGTTTTCTCACTTTTACTCTTCTGATTCTCTTCCCCATCCCATCCTGAGGAAAGCAAGTGAGCAGCTGCATGTTCCTAGTTGCTGGCTGGGGTTAAAACACAACACCTTGGTAAATCTAAACCCAAATGAGCTTTGGTTGATGTAAAATTAATCTTTTAAATTCTACAGCATTTCAAAATATATTTAAATATATTTTAAAAATTCAAGATGTGTTTAACAGGTACTAAAAACAAAACAAAGAAACTAAAAAAACAACCTAAGTTATTCTTAAGCTTAAACAGACCCAGGAATAAATAAAAAAACCCCAAAACCAGCAGCCCTACTTTTGCATTCTATTATACTGGCTATGTATTACCTTAATTCTCTTGAAGGGAATGCAGCATTTAATGGAATGGAGAGGAAGACCCAAAGTGTACTGTATAATCTTGTTTGGAAAACTCTACTGAAAAAAAATAACCCCCAAACCAAAACCCAAAAAGTTTGCATCGCACTATGTTTAATGCAACATTCAAAGAATACTGATAGACCAATTAGAAATAACAGAATGGTAAACTTTCTACTTATCTTTCCTCCGCTCCTCAGATTTGGTATGTAAAGGCATATTTTCTGTTTCCTTCTTCAGCCTTTACCAATGCCAGATAGCATGATATGGTGTATCTATTTGAAGAATGAAGTGTATCAAGAAGAAACACTGCTATGAAGCTGCATGCAGACATCACTGCACTCAAAGGAGGTTTCTTTTTTTCAAGGGGAAAGTAAGCTTTTAAACAATACAGATAAAAGTGTTATATAAGAAAAATTGTATAGTGGGAAGTCCCATAGACTTGTTTCACTTCCGTATCTTCTACATATTGCAGTATTCTATGTATTACTACTCCATTTATGGCTGGCACAAGCGCAGATAAAAACTTCAGTAATACTACAGGAATATTGACAGGAGTGGATAATTGTTAAGATTACGTGATAGTTCATGTTTTGCTAACCTGTTTTTAACTGCTTATTACTGCAGTTCGTAATTTTTTTCCCCCTGTCTTTGAGGGGAACATTGTGGGGTTTTGTGGGTTTGTTTTATTTGTTTGGTTTAGAGTAAAGGAAGTTTGAACAGGGCAAAAATGAAAGGGGAATTATCCTGCCAAACAGCTTTGCTGGTCTTGAGAAATACCTGGCATATGTTAAAAAATGGCTGGTGAACAGCTCTGCTATTTCACTGATCTGGAGCAGGGAGATTAAGCAGGAGGGAGTTACAGACTTTTGTATAGCAAATGTGGCTTTTCACATAGCCATGAAAATCTGTCCACATTTGCCAAACAGACATTCAAAATTATAATTTTTAAAGGCTTATCACATTCTTAAAACACGCAGTCAAGACAGCTAAACTTCTTAAAAAGTCATTAACACCCTACCTACCAGCAACACAAAGAGATTAAATGCTTATTAGCCCAAGAGTCCAGGAGCTTAGCAAGGCTTTTCCTGGCATTTCTGAGTCCCTCCCAGCAGCTCTGAGCCAGACCAGAACCAGGAGGGAAACTATGGGCAGAAAGCAGGCCTCCCATCTATCTTACAACACTCATGCTGAACTGAGAAGGGAGTCGTCTCTTTCAGCTGCCTGAGTAGACAAAGACAGGGAGAAAAGACGTGGTTGAGGAATATGGTGAGATATGAAATTTGGGAAGAGAGGAAAGAGCTGCCTGCTATTTAAGGAAGAACAGAAAGGTGCCAGTAGGCCAAGTCCGTAGGTCATCTTTGGAAGATGCGACTGAACCCTTTGATACGTACAGACAATCGGAGACCACCCTAATACTCGCACCATTTCACATACTCTCTTCTGCTTAATTACTGCATATCATACACAGAGTCCCACTTCAGTAAGACTTGTCCCGCTTTACCTCTCTTCTCTTTTTCCTGTGTGATTTTTTTCCCAGTCTGCGTTCAAAGCAGAACATTTACTACTGCACGCTGCCAGGGCAGTCATGCATCATGATACAGCCCTAAACTGAATTTGTTTTTTACCTCACATCATTTCCCCAATCAGTGAACAGAATGGATCTACTCTTGGCATCCAACTGGACGCAAATGCCAGGTTACACAGTAAAGCTGTTTTCCATAGTGCCCTTTTCTGAACTGTTGCTGAGATTGGAAGCCATGTGGCAAATATGAAATGAAACAATAATCCTACAGATACTGCTGCCCTGAGGAATTGGCTTCTATCTCTTCTCTTCCTGCACATTATATCATTTAAACCAGCCCCCTAGGGGTGACTATTATGTGCTCTTGATCTTTTGGGTACTGAATTTGAAGAAGGGTTGAATATGCATCACTTTGGTTAGAATCAAAGAGGACCTCTGCCTGGAACAGATAAAATGCTGTGTAATAAAAAATCCCCTGCATTATCAGGCACAACTCATCACAACCGTAGCACCCAAAATCAGCAGATAATTTTTATGTTCGCTTTTTAGTACTTCAGCTGCTCACCTGAAATACTGTTTCCACACTGAAAACTGGGTACTGTAAAGACGACTAATAACACTTGTGAACTACTCAGACCTAAAGGGATAAGAACTACAGAAAAGCCCAGAGGAAATTATTAATTTTGTCATCAGAGCATGCTTTGATTAGGGTGCAGTAAATAAAGCCTATGGCCACACGCAGAACAGCGAGAATGAAACAAAACGATGAAGGCAGCAATCATCAAGTAAGCATTATCCCTCCTGTGCACTGAATGAAGTGTAACTCCTAAGGGGAAAAAAACCAGTATGTGATTCTCTAATTAAGGACTGTACTGTTGTGCATAAGCATAGTCAGGCCAAATTTAAGATTATACAAGCAGCTTTAATTCCTGAATTTCACAACTTTTAAGCACTTCATTTCTCTACTTTAACAGAACTCTTAATAAAGCTTTTCAGATGCAATTTACAAACACACACGACAACAGCTCCAAGAAGAAAGCAGACAGAAATAAAAGGCAGAAATGAAAAACATGTTTTAATCCCATGACGCAGCTTGCACAAATGTTCGATCTGAAACCCCAGATTTCTCACTTTTTATTATGAACAATACTAGTGATACCACAGCACTGAAATGCAGGAGATAAGGAAAGATGCCTTACTTTTTTTTGGTGGTGTGACTGTTTGACCTTCTGAAGCAAAGAGCAGGAAAATGGATTTTCAGCACCAAAGCTGCTTTTACTCTCTAGTGAACTATGATTTAATTGAACAAAATGCACAGGAGCAAGGATATTAACTTATAGGAGCATCTATTATTTCTCTATTAAAATTGCCTGTTTAAAATCATAAAGTATGATTATTTAGAGAAGATTGCTGTGAGTCTGCAGAGCCAAGATTTTTGTCCTTCTCAGAGCCTTCAGAATTACTGTAGAGACACACAAAAAAATTTTCATATAAATGGGCTAAACAGAGACCCGGTATATTAATACTAATTGGTTCCTTTTGTCACAAAAGTAGTTTATATAATTCTGGAGGTATCGTAAATTACTGTTTTGGGTTTTTTTACTTTATGGCATAAGTCTAATTAAGTTTACTTTTTACAATTATTTACTTTTATATAGCATCTTAGCCTATTATAGAAACATAGTAACTGTTCATATAAGGTAAGTGAAATACAGTATTATCTAAAGTTTCAGATTAAAAATAGAGACACATCTGTAAGTCTACATATTAATCCACTTCCAGGTTCAGTAGATTTTTATCCAAAGAAAACCTCATATTTGCAGAACCATTAGGGCCTTGCTCACTGTGGCTTGTTTACAAAAGGTTCATTAAATTATTTAAGAAGTTACTGTATAGCTTTTTCTGTAGAGTTTATGGGCTTTGCACCAGATGATCCTCATTTGTATAATGGTCGTGGTTTTATATATGGAAACTATATGCTACTCATTACATTAAGTTGTCTATAGTCATTATGGTCAGCTCCTGAAGCTGATTTTTTTTTCCCCTGCATTATGATTGCTCCCTTAAGATCTTTTCCAGTAGTACATGCAATTAAAACACCTGTATTTGAATACATACTAATCCAAAGCTAAACGGTATTCACATAAAGTTAGAAAAGAAAGAAATGAGCACCTTAGAATAACACATCAGATTTTTCCTCCCAAGCTGCATATTTTATGCCATTATTAGATCCAGCCTAACCTGTCTCAATTTAAACTTAAGAGTATTTATTTGGTTGTGGAGGTGGAGTGCTGTGCAAAACAACAACAAAAAAAATAGTATGATAAAGCACCGTTGTCTTGTTTCCCAGCACAGAGACTACGGATCTTCAACTGTTGCCACAATCCATTCCTTTAGTCCTTTTAGAGCTGAGAGTCTGCACAGGGACTTGGGTCAGCTTCTCATAAAGCACTGTATAACACTCTCGGAGATAACAAACACAATATCATACTAACAGAGAGTACTTCACATGTTTGCCTCAATGTAATGGCTCACTGTATCAAGACTGAACACTCTCCTTAAAAGTAGCCTCAGCACCCTGGCAGTGTCTTGCTTTAAAGGTATCGTGCTGGCCAGCCTGATACAACCTTCTTTCAGGTATTGTGGGAATCATAAGAGTCAGCCTTTAAGAAGTGAAATGGGTATGAAGTGCTCTCATCTCTGTAATTATATGATAATTATCTACTACCTCTTACAGTAATAGATACATAACACTGGTATTAACTAATTCCAATACTTGGTCTTTCTCAAATACTAGAATATATTCAGAACTGCAAAATTCCATTTTACAAGCTTGAATAAGTGTATTACATTACTAAGTTCTTTAAACCTTTTATAAGCATTCTGCGCTACATTAACAGACTACTAACAGCTTTACCACAAACCAATTGTTCCTTCAAACAGCTTTTCTACATTTGTTATCAGCAAAGACATGATGAGACAGGAAAGAAAATTGTGTACACACAGCAACTATGTCAGTCTCATCCATTTGCTTAATGCGTAATGCTTATGACAATACCAGATTTCTTTGCTATTGAAATGGAACAACCTAAATATCAGGCTGTGGCATCACAGAAGCAGCCTGTTAGGAAATGACAGTGAAGAAAGCTACTTATAAAAAATAATTGATTTATCAGATGCAATACATTAAACAAACAAAGTTTCCCTTCAAAAAACTATGCAATTGCAAGCACCACTACCAGTATTTTCAAAAAGACTTTTCAAACGAAGAGTTTCATCATCTGTCAGATTATGACAGAAATTGCTAAACACTGCATAGACATATAATTGTCTTCTAATGCTCAAGCTGGCCAACATTTCCCCAGTATATCCTCCATTCAATCACATGGTGATATATTTGCATGCAATCACTGAGCTAAGCAAACTTTCAAAGACCCTGCCCTCAGGCTCTTAAGGACATTTGTGGATCTCTATGAATGGGTCATCATGGACTACATGGAGGAACAACAACAAAAAAAACCCGACTCTGAAATCCTTTCTTTCTTACATTATATGAAAATTCAATACAAAACTGTAACTATGAAAGGCGTGTTTTAATTACAATAAAAATTCATTACTTGAATATACCATCTTAACTTTTAAACAGAGTATGTTTTAGTCCAGTGTGAAAACTATTTAGTGAGATCAAAAAATATTACCAATCTAATTATTTTCAAATATCAGGGATACTATTAATAATCTAAACAGCTGCAATGTCAGTGGATTTAATTAACAGTTAAAAATATGAACAACAGGGAGCAAGGCAACATGCTGTTTTTAAAGATGTGCAAAATGAAAGTATCCTCTCCTTGTACCTGGAATATTGTTGACCCAAATTTGTTCTAGCTGACTGCGCAAAAGACAGGCACAAGCCTATTCTAAATTACTGAAAGGAATTTTCTTTTCTATTCCTTCTCAAACCACTTCAGAAAGCAGAGACTGGTACTTGTTCTTACCCTCCTGAGCCTGCTTGAGCCTGGCCGTCAGCTCGCCCTTTCTGAAGTTTCTTGAGAGGACAGAACAGATAGACCAGGCCTGGGGAAACAAACTGTTCCACGAGCCCGCTCAAAAGAGAACAGCATGGCTTGGACTTCTCCAGTCAAGATCTGAAAGTCATACATTAGTTCACTAACACAATCAAGTGTTTACAAAGGTTTTCACTGTAAGATTCAGTGGTTAATGATCTTGTATTTCATAATCAGTAAATGTGCCAACACAGATAGATTATGTTGGGAGTTACTCTTACCCCATCTCCTGACGGTTCTGATTAAAAGCACACGTATTGCATAAAAATAAAGGAGAAAATCTATAGATTGTTCAGCTGCTGTTCTCCCTGGATGATATATTTGCAGACAAGTTTTCCAAGCTTGAAGGTATTTAAAAAATTAGCTCTGTCCCTTTGCCCCTTCATCGCCACAATTTTTTTTTTTTTTTTGGTACTCAGCCCATAAGCTTTAAAAGCAACAATCTTAACCATTTTATTTTCTGAAAAATGAGATTAGGACAAATAGATCCTGCTTTACTTTGTAGAAGAAAAAAACAAATCTGAAATTAGCCATCTGTATAACATTGCTAAACTTTCTGCCTTCCATATTTAAGAACCTGTGAAAAACGAATCAAAAGAGTTTCTGCCGAAAAGCTCAGTTTTCTACAGCAGGCAATCAGAAAGCACCATATTTGCTTTTGTTCTGTGCCTTAGCAAATCCTAAGCCTATCTGCCAAGTTTCATGGTTTTAAGCGGAGCACGTTTTTCATGTGGTACAGAATGCTCAGTCCCCCAGCTAAGTCGTTATTACTTACTGCTTTCATGTGTCCCAGTCTTCTTGAAATTACAGCCAGTTTGGACAGTCTGCTCTGCCTTCCTTGTGTCTGATGATGCTGGGAACAGATGAATGGGAGGCACACCCGGCTGTTCGAGCTGCCTATCAGCATGAGTAAAGACTGTGGGGCCTGATGATTATTTAGTACTGACAGGCTTTGAAGAGAAATACGCTCTAGGCAAATAAGGAAAAAAAGTATTTTTTTATAATATTTCCCAAATACCTTCTGCACAAAATGGGGCTTTCTCACTAACAAGAACTTTCCATACTCCATATCCACTTTAAATAGTTTAGTGTTACATTTAAGGCAGCACAGACCTACTGGCTATTCAAGTGTTAGGTACCTGATGTGAAAAATCAAAATTCAGCACAGTATATTTTAAAATCCAGAGATGGCAATCTACGAAAAGAAAAAGGAGCTTCACAGTCTTGATTTTTATTTAACTGAGGCCTTTGACTTGGTAAATCACCAATTAATATTAACTTTGTTAGCTTGAAACTGAATTAGGTTGACTGCAGTACATTGCTGCTTTGGTTCTTTCTGTGGTCAACACAAGCAGTTACTTCTAATGGTGTTAAAGCTCAGATGAAAATGTTAAATAGAGGAGTCAATTGCAAGGTCATTACTTTTTTTTTCCAAAGTAATGAAAACAAAGTACTTCATACAATATACAATTACAGGTTAATGATACAGTCCTACAGAGTGGCTCTAAGGCCTTGTTCAATTTAAAATACTGATTTAAACTATTTCAAAGTATCATTTAAAGGATTAAGTGTTAACAAGATGTGTTAGTCACAGTTTAAATGCTATAGCAAAGCTACCCACGATTAAAGAAAAAATGAAAGGGAAACATTTTTAGTGCAAATACTGCAATGAGAAAGTGATCTAAGCCAGTATGAAAACAATACTCGCTAAAACTAGATACTACAAAGGTAGAATGAGAATAAATCTTGTAAAACCTTTGTCTACTAATTCACCTTGAAATTTCTGCAATATGAAAGATCATTACCATAAGACAAAAAACCAACACTCGGGAAGGTTTGCTGGCACCTTTTTTTGCAACTATATGTTGTAATGCTATATGAAATGAACCCTCAAAAACATTGGTTTTAGAAACCACTTTTTCCTCCCATCTCCTGACTCATTTCCATCACAAAGACCTACACCAAGTTCCCTTTCCAGTATCTTCTACAACAACAGAGAAGATGGCAGGATATGTTTCACAGTGATGATGACTGTCATCAAATTAAAAAAACCCCATAATTTCTTCAATGCCACTACACTAGCATTTCCAAAACAGGAAAATACACCAAATAATCGTTACAAATGAAAATACCGCAGTATAAACTTTCTGAGTAGCAGCAAGCTATAGACAATAAAAAGACAGAGATAATAAATAGAGAACTTCACACAAAGACATAAACTTTGCTGAAATTCAAGCCCTTCAACCTCTGGCTAGAGTTCTGAGTTACAATAGCAAAGCAAAAAGTAAAAGAATGGGATTCAAGGTCTCTCTGGGACCAGACTGAGTTGTGAGGCACCAGTAAGTATTCTTTTATCAAAATCAAGAACAAACACTAACCTGAACATTTTATGCAGCACACTTAGAAGACACTTTTATTGGAATAGCCAAGAGAAAAGATTGTTTACATACACCACGTTCTTCAAATCTACCTCAAGACTCAGAAATTTATGGGTAAGAACGGAAGGCAGAGCATCTCTGGCCAGGAACAGCATTGCAGACCTTACATTCTGTTATCAATGTCCAGCAATGTCTCTGGACATACTTAAATATTTGTATTTCAGAAGGATCCAGTCATGTCTAATGTGATACAAAACATTCTGGAAATTACTCAACACCAAACTGAAGAGCAGTGAAGAAATTGTCCCTTGTATACCCCCTCTCTGCACAGCCTCTGCTACGAAGCTCTCCCCAGCCCCACCACAGATTTAGGTACCTGGGCACCAAGGCCCCATAAGACAGCCCCAGTGTGGCACAGCTATGCCACACAGACAGACTACTGAGAAAAAAACAAGAAAACATCTGCCAAAAGATAACAGAGGTAAAAAGTATGCACAGCATTAGGGCTGCTCAGAGAGTAGTAGCTGAATGTGTCAAAAAGGAAAACATCGGCATAGAAATGTACAAAATCTTTCAGGAGAAGACGCGCTGGAGGCAGGCTGGCACTGGCCAGGGACAGTCAGGATCGGTCAGGTCCAGCTGTGACTGTCACCCGTGCTAAGGGGGCTGGGGAAAGGTGGCAACTTAGACACACCGAGGAGCCACCTCTGGGAGTCTGCAGGGGTGGACTCTTCCCCACTTAACTGGAGTCTGCTGGGCCCAGGACAGACTCTCTGGGGCCTCGTTGGCAGTGCTTCCACTTAGCCAAATAAATCCTATCCATCTTGTGAGCTAGCCAATATGCAGTTGCTTTATGCATTAAAACCGTACACATCCTGCTTTCGCAGTGCCTCTCTGCATCCAGAGAAAAACACCTAAACAAATTTATTTGGTTTGCATTGCAAGGTTTTGGTAGCAGGGGGGCTACAGGGGTGGCTTCTGTGAGAAGGTGCTAGACACTTCCCCTACATCTGATAGAGCCAATGCCAGCCAGCTCCAAGACGGAACTGCCACTGGCCAAGGTTGAGTCCAGCAGCAACAGTGTGATACCTGTGTGATATTTAAGAAAGGACAAAAAAAACTGCTGCAGAGCAGCAGTCAGAGACAGGAGTGAGAATATACGAGAGCAACAACTCTGCAGACACCAAGGTCAGTCAAGGAGGAGGAGAGCTCCAGGCACTGGAGCAGAGATTCCCCTGCACCCCATCGTGAATACCATGGTGAGGCAGGCTGTCCCCCTGAAGCCCATGGAGATCCACAGTGGAGCAAGTACCCACCTGCAGGTTGTGGAGGACCCAATGCTGGAGCAGGTGGATGCCCAAAGGAGGCTGTGACCCTGTGGGGAAGCCCGCACTGGAGCAGGCTCCTGGCAGGACCTGCAGACCCGTGGAAAGACCAGCCCATGCTGGAGCAGGTTTGCTGGCAGGACATATGATCACATGGGCGACTCACCCTGGAGCAGTCTGTTTCTGAAGGACTGCACCCTGTGGAAGGACCTAAGCTGAAGCAGTTTGTGAAGAACTGCAGCCTGTGGGAAGGACTCATATGGGAGAAGTTCGTGGAGAACTGTCTGATGTGGGAGGGACCCCATGCTGAAGCAAAGGAAGGGTGTGAGGTGGAAGGAGTGGCAGAGACAATGTGTGATGAACTGACCACAATCCCCCCATTCCCAGTCCCCCTGTGCTGGTCGAGGGGAGGAGGTAGAGAAAATCAGGAGTGAAGTTGAGCCCAGGAAGAAGGGAGGCATGGGGGGAAAGGTGTTTTTAATATTTGGGTTTATTTCTTATTATCCTATTCTGACTTCTAATTGGTAATAAATTAAATTAATTTCCCCGAGTCGAGTCTGTTTTGCCCATAACAGTAATTGCTGCATGACCTCCCTGTCCTTATCTCAAGCCATGAGCCTTTCATTGTATTTTCTCTCCCTTGTCCAGTTGAGGAGGAGAGTGATAGAGTGGCTTTCGTGGGCATCTGGTGTCCAGCCAAGGTCAACTCACTGCAACAAACCATAAAGTGTGGCCACAGGACGCTGTCTTCTGCATAGAAGAACCTCATCCCAAATAGAATCTCTCCATGGAGATGTCTCCAAAGCATACCCCCCACTTCCACTCCCAGGATTCACCTTGAGATCTCACAGTATAGAACAGCAGTAGAACTGAACTTTTGTGAGACCCTAATTTAAAGGAACCCTGCAAAGTATCTTAGAAAGAAATTTCTCAGCAAAAATACTGGTTGCTACAAATCCAGATGATATGCCCAGCTGCCCAACTCCATGGACCGAAAGCAGAGGGAGATGTGCCTGTCAGAGCTTTCACAGAAGTCCTGTTGGATGATCCAGTATGAGTTGTATCCCCAGGGAAAAACCAATGGCTGTTTGCCACTACCTGGGTTACTGGAGGATACACGTACTGTGGGGATAGACTTTTGCAACTCAGAGGGATTAGCCTGCCAGACAGACGGCTGTGCTAAAGGCAAAATAATTGTACTTGTCACTGTAAACTAATACAGTAAAATAGTTGTAAAATGTTTCATTACTGAGAGTTCTAGCCACACATTTCATTCATTCGTAACAAAGTAGGTATCATCAGATTTATGAGTAAAGCCATAAACAAGTTTTAGTCAAAATCATAACATAGATAAGCCTTTACATGTGGGAAGAATCTGATTTTTATTGCAAGTAATTACTCAACTGCTATAATTTCTACACGGCCTCTTTTCTAGTCTCTTTGGTCTCTATTAGAAACCAACATTATACTTCCATTCAGGCCTCCATTCTTGTGACGTAGATACATAGAGGGAAGTGGGGCTGGAAGTGCCTTGGGATGCAAAGCCTCTCATTCCCCTCTAGCCTCCTGCCATTTTATCTTTCTTCTTTTGTAATGTCAACATCAGGAGGGGCTGTGAAAGTGTAGAAGCCACTGAACAACTGCAGTTCAGGAGCAAGAGAATGAAGTTAACATTAATCCTTCTGATCTCTCGACAAATAGTTCTAGAGAACCAGGAACTTTTAAAAATAACAGACTATAAATTTGCTCCTTAATATATAAACAGAAAGTCTGACTCAAAGACTGGGAGTCCCAGGGCCAGCCTATAACTTTCACCACTGACAACAAAAATACACAGTCTAGAAGATAATCAGAATTTTGAACAAATACTGCTACCTATTTTTAACTCTTCCCTTCAGAACAACTGATCAGTAAATACCAAAGACTTCAGTTTCTACAGTAGAATAATGAAACTAGTCTCTGCTGAAAAATATTATAGTTCCCAATTTGCAAAAGACCTTTGAAAAAATAAATGTTCCTCTCTTAATGGAGTGCTCCGGTAGGGAGTTAAAACAGACTGATCCACCATGCTTCTACTTACTTTGTCTTTTGATGAAGGAAGTTGGTAAGGTTTTGCACAAGCAACTCTTATTTTCACAGTTTTCCATGCCACTGTTTTATATATCTGTCCTTTCCCTTTCAAATAGCTAACCAAAACAGTTGGTTTTGAGACGGCTTATTTAGCATGCAGTTTCCTTACTTAGGTCGATTCCCTGAAGCAAATGTGCAAGAATTTGGTTTTCATATAACAAATTAAAAAAAAACCCCAAACAACATCACTCCACACAAACACACACATCATTTCTCACACATATCAATGAAGTCTCCAGGGAAGGCCAAGGGGAAACCAGCCACCGATTCTGTATTCAGGGCACCCTGCTGCACGCTGAGTGAACAAGATGCTCCTGCTGCACGGGAAAGCCACCAGCAATGCACCCCTCTGCCCAAACACAAAAATACACTCAGGACCAGTGCTTGAGCACACACGTGTTACTTCAGGGCTTCGCTTACGGCAGACGGTCTGCTTTAACTATGCCACAACCAGAACTGGATCTCCGCATAGTCTTATTTATGCCTCACAAGAAACCTAACACATTTATGTATCATCTGAACCACAGTATCGCATCTATCACTCCCAGGCCTCTGCAGAAAGTGTGTTTTCCACATTACATCTGCATGCGTGCCCCAGGAAAGTTCAGCAAACCCTTTTTGGGCCTTTTGTCATCTCCTTTTAATGGAGTATGTACAGGAAAGCATAGAAATCTCATTTTCACTGAGTAGAGTCATAGAACGGTTTAGGTTGGAAGGCACCTTAAAGATCCCCTAGTTCCAACCCCCCTGCCATGGGCCGGGACGCCTCCCACTCGACCTGGTTGCTCAAAGCCCCATCCAGCCTGGCCTTAAACGCTTCCAGGGATGGGGCCTCTAACCCTTTCCTGGGCAACCTGTTCCAGTGCCTCACCACCCTCACAGTAAAGAATTTCTCCCTGAGATCTAATCTAAATCTCCCCTCTTCTAGTTTGAAGCCATCACCCCTCATCCTATCACTACATGTCCTTGTAAAACACTGCTCCCCAGATTTCTTGTAGGCCCCTTTCAGGTACTGGAAGGCTGCTCCAAGAGATCCATGTCCTTCTTATGTTGGGGGCTCCAGAGCTGGAGGCAGTATTCCAGGTGGACTCATGGCAGAATCACCTCCCTCCACCTGCTGGCCATGCTTAATACGTACAGCAAGGCATGCAGCACGCTGGAACAGAGACAAAACATGGCTTTGCAGACTACTTTTCACGCCACCTTCAAGGCTAGAAGGGCATTACAAGGAGGAATTGATTACCACAGATTAAAAATAGGAGGGAAGTGCCAGGCCACATACTTGCAGCCTGGTTTTATTTACAGTGACTGAATGGTATCTATAAATATGTAGAGATAAATGGTATCTATAATCCTCTCTGGTAAGGATTAATACTGATGCCATTGGTACTTACACAAACTGTGGCTTCCCGTTCCCATCCCAGCGTTGCACCTCTTCTCTCTGCATGTCCTGGCGGAACCTCCCTTCCACCGCAACGGGGCTCAAAACCCCCAGCTGCCCTGCGAGCCCCGACCCCGGCGCCTTCCTGCCTTTCCCCGGGGCAGGCTGGGAGCAACAGCCACAGCCTGTCGGGATGCTCCCGCCGCGGTCACGCCAGCCAAATCCGGGAGGAGTATTTCCCACCACCCCCGGAGAGGGCAGCAGGCCTGAGGCCGCGCCTCAGGAAGCGGCCGCAACCACTGGGCCATCCGCCCCGCCGCCTTCCCACAGAGCAGGGCCATGCAGGTGCTTTACTGCTCATCGAGGGCACGTTTCCAGGGGATGGATGCACACCTACGTACTTTGAGAGAGCGCTCTCAGTACGCGTGCCAGCGACAGCCATACTCGTATCTGCGTGGCAGCGCTGCCTTCTGCTTATTGTGGGATACAAGCCGCACACCAAATGGTGAGTCGTTCCACACCCTGTGCTTGTTTATTCCTAGGTAAGTGTGGTATTTTACACTAGTTTCTATTCAGTCTATTTATTTCCAGCCATTGCTTCAACTGGCAAAAATATATTTCCTTCCAAATCTTAGCCTACCTTCCAAATTGCTAGTTGCCACAATGTCTGTAAATTCAGTGTCATTTAATAATGGTATCCTCTGTTTAAAACACTGCTGAAAATAATGGAAAAAAGCTTGCAAGCCTCATTCAGTATATCCTTTCTAGCCCAACTGTGCCACACAACCGGGCTAGAAAACAAGTTTTGCACACTTATCCTGGTTTCAGCTAGCCCACGCTTACCTAGCTTGCTGAGGAGAATATTGTTTGAGACAAAGTCAAACAAGGTACCAAGGTCAATATTTATAACTTCTGCGACAAGTCCTATAACAGCACTCATACCCAATTTAAAATTATAATTGGCATTACCATAGTACTCAAGAATCAGTCTTGGAGGAGAAGTGCACTGGGCTATAGGCACTGGATAAACATGAAGAAAAAGCCACCAGAGAGTTGCTGACCTATAGAGCTCACAGAGCTCAGTATCTGAGCTCTCTGTATTAATAAAGTATGTGTACAAAGATGCAACAGAGCAAAAGGTGAAAATAAGATGAGCAGCAATATACCCAAAAGCTGTAGCATGCACACCTGAAAAGAATTATGCTAAAAGAAAAACCAAACAAACACTGAATGTCTAAACACCTGAAGATGACTTTAAGAAAGCATTGAAGGAATGACAACTAGACTTGTAGACATATATGTGGAGCTTTTCTGATATGAGGCAAAAAAGGTAGAAACCAGAAGCTTAACAAGTGGCTAGTGAAATCTGGCAGGATGGGTTGATTACCAGCAGGAGTTCACTCGTTATTTAGAGGTCAGGTAGGGCAGAGAGAAGCTGAAAAGGGCTTTGGAAGCAAAGACCTGCAGTTTATATGTGATGTTGCCAGGAAGAGGATTCACTAAAAATGTACACAGGGCCGTCAAATAACTAGGAGACATCTAGTTTTGCACAAGACTGGACTGTTTTTCAATTTTTTAGTCTTTTTAAAGTGACTCTCATTATCACTACTTCATTCTTCTGATCCTATGTCATGTTCTGTTCTAATAACTAAGCTGTCAGGAAAAGAATATTGACTACTTCTGTAATTGGCAGAAACAGATATCTGACTTTGTTGTCATCCTCTGAACATCAGATAACTAATTGCACCTTCCAATCCCATGTCCCGCCTCAAAAGAAACCAAACCAAAACACATCTCCTGCTAGGACTCCCTAGCAGTCTCAGAACTCACTGTTGCGCTGTCACTGTGTTCTGTGTTATACAACAAAAGTGTTTTATCTACAGTATTTAGCTCCATAAACGTGATGCTTAAACAGCTATGATATACAAAGACAGAATAAAACACAGTGCTGCCTTCAGGTTTGGGGTTCAAGGAGATAGAAGAATGTACAGCATTAAGCACAACGGCACCCCGATTTTTGTTGCAACCACAAAGAGAATTATATTAATCTTTGTTTAGAAAATGAAAACAATTTTCAGCTTGCAAAGCTGAAATTAATTGCAACCAATTACATTCTTTCCTGTCTCAAAATATCAGGATACCAATCTGCAGTTAAAAATGCTGGACTGTACACTGAGGAAAATACTTCTGCAGCATAGCATTATTTTTCTCCCTTCCAGCTCCCAGAACTCAGAAGAGCGAGCTGAAGGTACAGTGCCCATGGACATTTCCATCTGTATAACCATTCCTTTGTTTCAGTGGAGAACATTGCTAAGTGTGTCCCTAATACATGTGTGGGTGCATGATAATAAATTAGATAAGGCTAGAAAAATCCATTTTGTAACAGAAGACAAAGGATCTCAAAGTATAGGGGACTAAAACTAAGAATCAATTATTTGCAGAAAGGGGCTAAATTGTCCTCAAAGTCTTCTAAAATTCAGCTTGCATTCATATTTAGATATATCTTGCATTACATGTTTTCAAGCCATCATGGATAAAACCCATTCAGCACTGAAACACTGACTACCATGATATTGTTCGTGGTGAAAGCTTACATTTTTCAATAAGAATTCAGTCTATGATTTTACTTAGTATCCATTTTCCTTGACAATCATTAATTGCCGCTCATGTCATCAGCTACAAAAGTGATACGGTGTTATGTGGGTTCCCAAATATTCATATTTTTAACTCGACTGCAATTCAATTTTTGAGCACTCTGATTCATGCACTCCATGAATTTGAGACTCACGGTTTGAGAGTCACTCTCTACATGTGGAGAGTTTTATAGCTTGGCATTTATAATTTGATGAGAGTCAATGTCTTTACATGCAAAGAGTTTTAATGTCCGTTATTTAGTAATTTGGATGAGGCAATTTTCCTCATTGGTCTGGTGATAACTGCTTTAAAAAAACCTGATAAACAATTCAAAGATTAAAAGGTTTTTCCACAAGACCTTTGATTAGTTGACATTGGTTTAGTGCATCCATACTTTGTACGAGCACACATGTTCAGAATAACATTAGTATTGCAATTGCCAGGATTACCAGGTTCTCCAACTCAGCTGCCAACCCTCTGGACACCTCAAACCTACTTATGAGTAAAGGGCAGAGCAGCATGAAAGTTCATATAGCTTTATGGATGCGAGGTATTTCTTTACTAATGACACTGTGGGAACATATTGTCTCTTTTCGAAAACAAGTTTTGAGTTATCCAGTGTCTTCTGGGCTCATGTAGCATAACACGGGAATGTTGAAACTATTACATATACCTGTTATACAGTTTTTGTGTGTATTTATACACACTCAGAAACTACTGTCTCAGTTCTAGATATCAAGAGAAAATGAAACAAAAACAAAAGAGACATTTAATTTCAGAGAACACCAAAGATGCAATAGGGAACAGTAAGGAATATCTCTACCTTAACTGAAACTAGATAGGGCATTCTTTCTGCATTACAGGTTGCCTTGATAGATATAGGCACCTTTCATCAGATGGGCAGCAATGTTGTCTAATGGTGACCACAGGATCCTCTTCTGTTTTTATCCGGTGAGCAATATACAGTGCTAGCTCATTGTCAGACACCTGAACCTCCAGGAAAAATACACTAACTTTGGGATCACCACACACATCTCAAATGACCGATTTCTTAAAAAGATTTCCATGGTAAACCAATTCATTTTGATTTATCACTCTTGTGGAAGTAATTATCTTTCTGCTTTTCAGATTCACTCAGATACATTTTAAACTCCAGGCAAACTTAAAATGAAAAAAAGTTTTGTTCTAGAAAAGCAAGAGTTAATTTCATTTGAGATCTATTATAACATGGAAACAAACTTACACAGGTCACACACACTTCATTTAACCACATTTTTAGATTACATTTAATGCCAAAACTTCTTCTGAGCTTCTCCAGTATTTCAACTAGGTCTTTAGGGACATGCATATGTTTTAAATTTTAAATGTAGCCTTTTTATGCCAAGCAATTTTCACTCTGTAATCACTCATTTTTCGTTTTAGTAGACACTACTTCTGTGCTTTGAAGACCACCTTAAGCATTTCTCTTTCATGTTAATTCCTGAACACATTCAACTACAATTCTTTACATCTATCTTATGAGCATCTAAACTGTTGTCTTAGAGCCTGAAGAGAAACTAAGTCCAGCAACTACTATTATTTCATAGGGAGTTTGAAAATACCTAGTAAATAAATTTCATGATGAACTGCAGGTCACAAAATATGTGTTCATCATAGGCAAAATTCACTATCAAAATAACCAAGAAACACTTGCACATGTGAGAAAAGACATAACCCCAGAGATCTAACTAATGGAATACAACGGAAAAGTCCATGTAAAATATTGTAATACGCTTTTAAATCCTAATCCACCAAATACACATATTCTGCCTTTTACTACATGCAAGGAACTGTTACACAGCAAGTATGTTTGCAGGACCAAAATCTGCAGTATTAACAATTTCTATCAATTTATAGTCTCACTGGCTTTTCATTTTTTCTCCTATGAAATTTTGGTTTTCCTCTTTTGGGTAGGTGAACTAACTGAATTTTGGAAATTCCTTTAAAAATCAAATGTGGACATTATGAAGGGATTCAATAGATTTATTTGTATTTCATATAAAAGTACAATAACAAAATCTGACTCTTTCTGCACTGAAATTACATCTGATATTTAAAGAAATGTTTACTTTTCATTAGGTAACAGATTCCAAATTTATCTCTAGCATATATGAAGTCATATGAAACAGCCATTTGAAACAGCAGCCTACTACACTGTAAGCTTCATGAGAAAATGTTTTGCACTTTGAACTATATAAGCATCTTAAAATTATTTGACACTGACCAGAACACGAGCCTAACAGAAAACCATAACATCATGAAATATTAAACCGTGCCTCTTTCCCTTTCCAAAATGTGAACTGTGCTATGATCTTCTGAATTTATTGATTCTACAGAGGTAAAAAAGTTATTTAACTTTATTATGTGAGAAACTAGTAATTACACAGACTATTTTCTACAGTTTTCTTATTAGTTTCAGAGATTTATGTATAGTTCATGTATACAATCCAATGCATCAGTTGTGGAGCAGCCCAAATATGCAATACATCCTTTCTCTTCTGATATTTTCACAGTATGATTGCAGATTATGTTATAAGCTTTTAAAATAGCATAAAATTGCATATGCATACGTTGTTAAAATTGCAATTACTTTCACAAATGGGCCCACTATTACTTAGGGGATAAGATATGTAAAAATGAATGACAGTTTTCAGTTTAGATGAAGCGTGTGATACCATTTTGAATTAAAATATCAACATCTGTTGAAGCATTTGTAGAAAGAAATACTCTAATTTTATATTCCTGGAATGCACAGAGGACTGCTCCCTCATACAAATGTTAGAAGTGCCAACCAGGAATGAGGCACTGCTGGACTTGCTACTCACAAACCAAGAAAACTTGCTTTGTGATATCTCAGTTAGCGATAGCCTTGGCTGCAGTGATCACAGTATTGTGGAGTTTGGGATCCTGCTAGACATGCTAAAGGTTAGTACTGAGATAAGGTTTTAGATTTTGGAAGAGCAAACTTCAGCTCACTCAGAGCTCAACTGGGAGGGATTCCGTGGGAAGTTTCCATGGTGGATAAAGGAGCTAGCAAGTGCTGGGAATTTTTCAAGCATGCTCTCCTGGAAGCACAAAACCAGTTCATGCCCTTTAAAGGTAAGGGAAATAGCTGGAGCAAGAGACCCCCCTTGACTTTAATGTGAGCTTCTGCATCTGCTCAAAACCGAAAGAGGTGTACCAGACATGGAAAAGCAAATGAATACCCATTGAGAACTACAAGAGCATGGCATGCAGAGATGTGGGTAGAAACTAACAAAAGCTCAGCTCAAATTGAAATTGACCAGAGATGTTAAAAACTACAAGAAAGGGTTCTTCAGGTACATCAACAAGAAGCAGAAACAGAGGGAAAATAATGGCCTGCTGTTAAACAGAAGAGGTGAATTAGTCATCAACAACTCTAAAAAGGCAGACGTTCTCAACACTTTCTTCAGCTCTGTCTTTACCAGCACTGTTGGGCCCCAGACCTTGGGAACAACAATCCAGGCTGACGCGAACACAGATCCACCTCCAGGGAAGAGTTGCTATGTGAACTATTACAGGAGCTTGACCCCTACAAACTGAGGGACCCTGATGTTATCTACCCAAGGGCGTTAAGAATCTGATGTTGTTGGAAGATCACACTCCATAATCTTTGAGAAGTCATGGAGATGTCCCATAAAACTGGAAGAAGGCTAATGTCACCCCTATCGACAGCAAGGGCCTAAAGCAGGATCCAGGAAATTATAGGACCATTAGTCTTACTTTGGTCCCTGGGAAATTTATAGAACAAATCCTCCTGGGGGCTATCACAAGTCAAACAAAGCACATGATTGGGAAAAGCCAGCATGGATTCATCAAGGGCAAATCATGCGTGACAAACCCAACCACCTTCTCCGACAAAGTAACCTGCTCGATTGATGTGGGACAAGTGGTGGACATTGTGTACCTGGATTTCTCCAAGACTTTTGATACAGTTTCCTACAGTCTCCTCCTAGAGAAACTGATCCATTATGGTCTAGAGAAGTGGTCTGTGCAGTGGGTGGGGAACTGGCTGACAGGCCATACCCCGGGCGTGGTGGTAAATAGCTTCTTTTCAAACTGGCAGGCTGTCACAAGTGGGGTCCCCTAGGGATCAATATTGGGCCCAACACTGTTTAATACCTTCATAAGTGATCTGGATGATGGGATCAAGCGTACCCTGATGAAGTTTGCTGATGATACCAAACTGAGAGGGGAAGTGGACACTTTGGAAAGGACAGCAGAAAGACTTGGATAAGCTGGAAGAGTGGGCTCACAAGAACCTTATAAAGTTCAACAAGGACAACTGTAAGGTCTTGCACCTGGGAAAACAATCTCGGAGTGCAGCACAGGCTGGGATCTAGCCAGCTGGGGAGCAGCTCTGTGGAAAGGGACTCGCGGGTCATGGTGGACAACAAGCTTAAGATGAGTGTACAGCGTGCTGCTGCAGCAAAGGAAGCCAAGACAATGCTGGGTTGCATCAACAAGCCCATCATCAGTAGAGGTAAACAAGTCATTATCCCAGCCTACTTAGAGCTTGTCAAGCCACACCTAGGATACTGTGTTCAGTTTTGGTCCCCGCTATACAAAAAAAAAATAAAAAATGATCAGGCCGGAGAGGGTCTACAAAGAGCTGCAAGGATGATCAAAGGACTGGGAAGTGCACCATATGAGGAAAGGCTGAGAGAACTGGGTTTGCTCATTCTTGAGAAAAGATGGCTTAGGGGAGACCTTATCACCATGTTCTACTATTTAAAAGGTGGTTACAAAGAAGATGGAGACTCCCTTTTTACAAGGGGTCACATGGAAAACACCGGGGGTAATGGATACAAGGAAAATCTTTCACAACGAGAAGAATCAGCCTTTGTAATAATCTTTCCAGGGAAGTGGTGGGTTCCCCAACTTTGGCTACTTCTAAGATTCAGCTGGACAGGGTGCTGGGCCATCTTGTCTAGACCGTGCTTTTGCCAAGAAAAGTTGGACCAGATGATCCCTGAAGTCCATTTCAACCTGGGATTCTATGATATTACTTATACGTTCCATCTGCTTATAATTAAAGGCAAATTCACGAAGGCACAAGATCATATTCTGCCACCAGTATATTCATTGGTAATACAAACAATAAGGTAATTATCATAATTGGAGAGGGACTTTTTACAATGGTGTGTACCGATAGGAGACGAGGGGTGATGACTTCAAACTGCAAGAGAATAGATTTAGATTAAACATTAGGAAGAAATTCTTTACTGTGAGGGTGGTGAGACACTGGGACAGGTTGCCCAGGGAAGCTGTGGAGGCCCCATCCCTGGAAGTGTTCAAGGCCAGGTTGGATGAGGCTTTGAGCAACCAGGTCTAGTGGGAGGTGTCCTTGCCCATGGCAGGGGGGTTGGAACTAGATTATCTTTAAGGTCCCTTCTAACCCAAACCCAAATCATTCTACGATTCTATGATTATTCACAAAATAATGCATTATTCACTGGCAGTTAGTATCAGAGGAGAAGATTCCTACTTTTATTTCCTTATGTTGCCATAGTTATCATAAGCTTTCAGACTAACCAATTCCCTCTAGAGTAATACTATCATCTCCCTCCTCTAGTCCACTATACAGGAATCTTAGGAAGACTGGCTTGCTAACTGCTGCCTTCTTAGGCAATGTTACTCATCCAGTGCTAGGTGGTACGAACATCTCCATACTTGCATGAAAGATGTATCCAACGATCATCAATCCAAAGTTAGATGCCTGTCGTGTTTGGCCCTGTCTACGCAACTACAACATGTATTACAACCAGCCAACGTCATGCACCGTTCCAGGAGAACAGGTGAGCACAGCTGTGTTGTGCAATATGCTGCCTCACAGCTAGCTTGATTGCACACAAAGTAGCTGGGCAGCTTTGATGCCCACACCTCTTGTATGACCAACCCTAGCTCAGAGATCTCTGGATTGTGCCCCCACTGATCAATTCATCAAAGTCCATACTGGGAGACGGCAGAGTTGTCTCTGCAGGCTGCCTCCGCAACTGGGGAAGGAAGCAGACGCATTACTAGAAAAGAAAATGCATGCACACAGATTCATTGTAATTTGTCTGACTGTACACCAAGGGAGACCTGTATTGCGTAACAAGACAGGCCCACTTCGCCTAATCAAATGCTGTCCCCTAATATTCTCCTTCCAGAAAAACAAACAAACAAAGAAAGATTATTGTAAACAGTGACCTAAGAAACCTTGTACTTGTACAACACAAATCTGCACAGCCTATACGGGGGGGAAAAAAAAAATTGTGACAGGAAGTTTAATTGCAAAAAGGATAATTCTCCAGAAAAAGACGACACCCAGCAAACTAAAAATAGCTAACTGGTATATGGGCCTAAGTGGCCTATATAATTTGAAGAGGCTATTGCAGCTAAATGAAAGGGAGTAGAAAGCTATTAAATGTGGTTTTCTTCTTTAGAGGTAAAGGAATACCATAAAGAGGGTGCATTTTTTCCTATTAAGGCATTTTGTTCACAGTCTTATAGAACTGGGAAACATAAGATTTAAAAGATGTTTGTAACCTGTTTGACCTTCTTCACATACATTTGTCAGACCACAAACTGAATACATCTTCAATCAACTAGAAAAGCACAAGAGAAAAAATAAAACTTGCTTAACACTAGGTTTCCTCCCTTTGGCTAACGGGGAAATCTAACTGAATAGCTTAGAGTGGTGTAGAAGGTCACTGAATATAGCTTAGGGCTCTGAAATGTAGAGGTTTTCAAGTGTATTTTCTGAGAAGTTAATAAAAAACATCTACTGTAACAACAAACAGAACATAGTAGTCACAATGTCTCATATTAAAGTAATCTTTTTTTTTAATCATATTCAACACTATTTCTAAGTGCAAATGAGAACATTAATTCCAAAAAGACAACCTCACCATCCCAGATTCTCAGGGAAGAGAGTTTGGGGCATTTTTATGGGGAAATTGCTTTCTGCTTAAATGGTTTAACTCCCCCCCCGCCTTTTTTTTTTTTATTTCTTCCGAGTTTAAGCAAACATTTAATGCTTGGGGAAATTTAGTAAAAGTTTGTGCAACAGGTCTCCAAACCAATTTAATAAGCATTCTGTTACCGACTTTTCAGTGAGAATATTAAGTGCATTTCCAGTATTCTCTGATATACATGGAGAGATTATTTTGGATTCTACCCTTAATTTCTACAGAATTTAGAGAAGGAAAAATAGAACACTGATTTTGAATTGGTTACTTATGACAGGCTCAAGGACACATTGTAGCTCTTGGGTTTTTTTCTCTACCCGAATCTCAGCAGTCTCACTTTTCAATTTCCATCATCATGAGATTTGTTTATCATTCTTACGTGATCAGAATTATAACAGCAGCTGTAGTTGTTTCAATTTCTATGTTCCATTTAACAGTCTTTTAGTACTGTATCATTTCTACAGTTTCTTTACAGCAATGTACCCTACCCAGGGCTATCAGACATTCAGGTTTTTTTGCGAGATACTGCCAGGCTTCCCACTCTGGACCTTAATTTGGAAAGACTGCCTCATCAGGCACAGTCAACTTCAACTCCTCATCTTGGGTCCTAATGCCTACAGAGCTCTCTTCAGTTTGAGCATATATCAAAGCAGAGGCTCACATTACAGAATCTCTCCTGAAATTTACACTGAAGGAGACAATCAATTTCCTATATGTTTGGTTTGGATAGCAAAGAGTAGGGAGACTGCAGAGCTGAAGAGGTGGTGCACAAGCAGCTTTGGGGCTGGGCCAATGGAAGGGGATAAATCACCACAGACTACTTCCTGGGCCGGCCGCTTTGTAGCTGGACGTAGAGATAAAAGCATCAGTCCTTCTAGCTCTGCATTCATTCCTGCCTCCCTACACACTGAATTCCCTCACCTGGCCAAAAGTGAGTTGGGGTGCGTTCATTACCCTATCGCAGATGGAGTCTCAGCCCAGCCTCCAGCTTTTGGAGCTATCTCTGTGCCTGTGAGGGCCATTTTTATGTTATGCTAAATATAGCGTCATTAATATCTCACTATGGGAAGCAACTCTCATTTCCTGGAAAAAAATAATCTTGAATATTCTAATGCATAATTAGCATGAAATTATTATACGAGAGTAAAATAAGGATTGCTATTTTGAGCAAACCAAGGGCTCTTCTAAGTTCATCCAGCTCTGAGGGTGGCCTGCACAGAATCCTTAAGAACAGAGTATAAGGATAGGACAAGTGTAAACTCACATAGTTCTTCAAAATAATGCCATAATTTATGTGAAATTTTGTTTAGGAATTTCCCAAGACAAAGTTCTGTTCCATAATGTTCAAAATATTCAAGATGGACTTACATTTCATGCTGTCATGATTTGAACTTTTTCAATGAAAAAGACTAAACCTAAGTGAATATTCTTTTTGAACTTCATAGAAAAAGATATGTGACTCACTGTAGACAGCTCTGAGTGGTAACATCTCATGTAGGACACACAGTATGCAAAAAGGAAGGAGTAATGTAAGTTTTATCTATTCAAGTGTTTTTTCTTTTTGTAAACAAATACTGAATATCATCTGCCCTTTAATCACCTAGCTATTCACTATCATTCAAACCCTTGGTTGTTTTTATCTGACCTGAATGATTTTGAACTATCAGTAGTTTTGACACATCCCTTTACCAGATAATCATTATCTCAAAGGAAATCTGCATGCAACTCCACTGCTAACCTCTCTCCATTGTGTAAACTGCCTTAATTCCTACCCCTTTTTTCCCCGTCTTGTAGCAGCTTTCTGAAACATGAGATCTTTTTCATTTCATCTTACCAAAAGAAAATAATGTCCAAATATTTACATACACCCACTTTTTCTGTTTCACTCACATTTATGTATTTGTACTGACTACTCTGAAGAATTAATGCAATTGTGAGGTATGGCTTCTTTGCAAAACTATATTGACTCTTCTCCATTACATCAGATTTATCCGCTTGTCTACTAATTTGCAGCATTTCTGCCGGACAGAGAAATAAACAAAGAAGTTTAAAAATATTAGCATTATTAGCATCCTGCTTTGGATACAAGGTTGAAACAAATCACAGATTCCAAACCAATTAATAGCTTATAGCTTTATACTTAAGTTTGTTTGGATCCATTGCTTACTGCAGTTTTAGATTTTTATTTCTTGTAGAAAAGATTATTTCTAATGCCACTGAAATTAAGACAGATCCTCAGAATCATGCTGTATAAATTAAGTCATTAATGCAGGAAGCTTCCTAGGCTCCCTCACAGTAAGCAAAAGTAGAAACAATTTGTTTATCTACTAAGCTGTTACCTAAACTTCCACAAGTGCTCCTGTGGAGAGCATGCACAATCTTCCCTTACCACCTTAACTTTGCCCCAGACAATCACGCAAACCAGAGCTTGATGGTGCGTGGCACACCACCACCACATTTGTTTAACTGGGAAACACATTGTCAGCTGAAAACCAATGACCACTTGATAAAATCATGGCAAGATGAATAAAGAAATATTCAACTGAGACACCCATGGGATTCCTAGACCAGAGATCACTAAAATAGGGACTAGATGTGTCAGATCACATTTGGAGAGCCCAGAGGTGACCACAGGTGGAGCCAGCCACCAAGGCAAGAAGCTGTCACTGGTGGCTGAAAAGGTCCTGAGGTAACAGGTCAGTACACAAATAAGCTGGTGTGATTTACGTTTCCATGAGTACAATGGCTGTCATCGTGTTAGGTAGAATGGTGATTTTGTATGACTGAGAAATTAGTAATAACATACATAACAATAACTGGAATATTGTTTTATGTAATAAAGGATAGCATAACTCCCCATGGCTTGTGTTAGCTGTCATTCAATTCAACCATCAGTCTCTCTCTGCAAATCAGTTTAAGGTGTGGCGTTTTAGTTGGTCTGCAACACGCTGTTTACAACCTGATCTGCTCCCTGGCATGTTTCCTGTTTGTGAGGCATTGAAAAACGCTCACTTTATTAATTTTTAAGCTCTTAGCATAAAAACTTTCATCCACACACCCCACACCCCCCCAAAAAAAAATCAACCATCAAAACCAAACCCCAGTGTTTTTGACTCCCTGACTATTGTTTTAATTGCAACTTTCCAGAGGCAGTTTTTTCTGCTTTCCTTATTTTTTTATAATTCCCACGCCTATTATAGTATATAAAGATAACATATACCATTTCTTAAAGACAGAGTCAGGTAAGAATACAAACGCTAATCTTGCCTGTGTGAATAATTAGTACAGACAGCATAGGTCAACTCAGTTCTACACTGACCTAAGCGGAAGTTAGAAGATAACAAAAAGTCAAGAGACAGACGTACCGGGTCCTTCTTCCCATAGGCAAAAATATTAGAAACAACTGTTTGAATGCTGCCCCAGTATTCAAAAGCATATGAGATGAGATGGTAATTTATATTGTTAATACTATTTAAAAAAGTGGTAGAACTGACTGTGGATCACTGTACTTCAGCAAGTCCCGTTCAGAAACCTCTCCCTTGAAAGTTGAATGAAGTTTTTGGCTTTGTAGTTCATTTCTCTGTTAATGTTTTTTTGAGATAGTCCGTATTCTTGATTTTGTGTTTGTATCTTTCTCTGTTTTTAATTCTGTAATTACATAACCAGCATTTCCATATATTTCATATATGCACATGAATTTGCCACATATCTTAATAGTTTCTTCTGAACTTAATTACATTGCATAACTGAGTTAAGGAAATTTCTTTTAATCTGCCTTTTTTTTTTTAAACAGAGGTAGGTTTCTGATTTTGATAGGTGATACACCTTGAAAGTGTGTTCAGTTCAGGACACAAATATGTTGCTTGCAAGGTGCTTGGTGGTACAGAATACTGATTCTTCTTTTGAGTTCCTTTTTCATCTCCTTTTCAGCATAGCTCCTGCTTTTGAAGTTAAAACTTACCATTTGGAATTAATTAGTCATGCTTTCTTCTACGAAGACACCACTTTTGAATGCATATTTGTTAGACATTTTGAATGTCATATTTGTCATAGAAAACCTTACTGACTTCAACAGTCTTGTGTATTGCCCAGGACTGAATCAAGACTTGTTTTCCTCTTGCTGTGAGCTCTGACGAGTTGCTTTAAGAATGGGTCCCTTACAATGCCCGAAAAATCAGGGTTTTATCTTATGCACACATGGCATTTACAGAATCTGAGAGAGAGTGATTGATAGTTTTCAGTGCAATCTGTCTGAGCTTTCTTAGTATTTTAGAGTCATTGGTATCAGGGTGGCAAGATAATCCTCCCTCTTTTCCAACATGGACTTTTAATGTTTGATGCATTAGTTGAATACAACTGTATAATAGAACACAGACATGCCTTCTATATGAATTATTCACAAAGAAAACTAGCCCTCAACTTAAAACATGAATTTGTATATCATTCAAGAAAAAAAAAAAATCATCACATTTGGAAATTAGCATCATACTTTCTTTTTTTCAATCCAACACATAGTAACTGTTCTAAGATTACAGACCATATAGAACATATGTACTCTTTTTTATCCTCAAAGCCTTACAGATTGATTTCTTCTGAGGCCTAAAACTAGGCAAAANAGATTGAGAACAGTCTCATTTAATAAGTTTTTTATAACTGTGCTCACCTGTGTCTGTTAAATTCTTATGACTTTCAGCTGATTGTAGTTAACCAACTGGAATTACAACTTATTATTCTCAAGGAGTAATGTCAGGCAGTTTTGTTTGGTTGGTTTTGGTTTTTTTAATAGAAACGATTTTATTGTTACCAATAGCTTAGGATTTTCAGTAACCTTTTACATATATATATATATATATATTTAAAACTGCACCAGACTGAACAGAAGAAATTACTTATCTTTTTCCCTGAAATCTTAATTTCAATAGAACCCATGTAAGTACTTGAGCACACTAAAAGCATCCTGTTTTTAAGTCAGCAATATATATGCTTACACTAATATTACCAGGAAGTAAATGTGATGGGTTTAAACCGGCAAATCAATCAAACACACTATGAAAAGCAGATAAAAAAGAAAAATGGCTATTCTGTGTAATAACACCTGTCATGTAGATCTTTGAAAAAAGTGAAAGTGTTGGCAAAGTCAGTGACATGAATATCAATATTTAATCGGACTAGCATGCTAAAACAGAGGAAAAAAAGACAAGTTAGGTAGCCTTTCCAGAGCAGGAAAAGAGGATTTTTTTTTAATAACTAATTCTCTAAGCAGACTTAATAGGGTGTTTATGTCAATTTTGCCACTGCTGTTGAAAAATAACTGCAGATATAAACTGCAAGGAGAGTTTTTCCCCTTCAAAGCAGCCCAAACTTACGATCAGAGAAAGAACAGAGGTAAGCAGCTGTAAAAATCATACATATTCTTGAAGTGTTGGTCCAGAAATACCCCCAAGATCTGACTGAGCCCCTTCATATGTAAAAGGCAGATATGCAAGGTCTTGTGAAATACAGTTATTTACAACCTGGTACAAATAAACATACTATTTCCAGTAATGTCCTTCTACCATCTTTCATAATGTTATTTTTTCAGTCTTTATGGCAAGGTAGGACCTAACAGGCACATGGTTTAAAGAAATTAACCTCAATAAAAGTTGTATTTGATCCAGGTGTAAAATCATGTCCACCAGCACACTCTTTGAAGGAACAGAACATCTTTGTACACAATACAGCTAACTCAAAGCATAATAAAGTGATACGCAAAAATGTAAGTGCTTACAGCACTGGAGTAGGGCCATCACTAACACTGAAACATCAACATCCAAGAATGCGGCCTGTTAACATGGATGCAGTCCATCCAAAACCAGATACGTCGGGGCTTGGAGGGATTTGTTTGTTTGTTTGTTTTTCTCTGAGACGTGCTTTTTAAAAAATATATTTTATGCATTTAAACACATAGGAGGAATGGCTAAACTTCCTGATGTGAAAGACAGCCTATCGAAAGAAGTACGTACGTCTGAGAGGCGCAAGGTGTACCCACCACCTCAGGCAGAGGGAAGTTTAGGAATGGTGCACAGCAGCAGGGGAGGGCAGTAGCTCATGAGGTCCTACCAGAGGGGTGCAGGCACACTGCCGGGATGGCCATAGAGAAGGTGCTCCCCGACTTTCAGCCCCACTGATGAACGTGATGTGACACTGACGCAAACTGATAATGCTGGATCTGTTTAAGAGGTGTCGAAAGCTCAAGAGAGATAGATGCACCATTTCTAAGTGTACGTGCCTGCAGCTTCTCTTTTCCTCTCTCCATCAAACCTTAGGCATGTGATACCTCTCCTGCAGATAAGGGGAACGGTCAGTATGACTCGCTTGAGCTTCAATACATTTACATAAGAGAGCATTTAGATAAGTGGGGACAGTAGACTGAAAATGGTTTTTTTCCTCCTGTTTTTATTTTTAAACTTTCAGTCTAAGTATTTGCCTGTATGAAGAGTTTTGCTTTGGAGATTCTGAAGATGATTAGATGTAATGGTAATGAATTCTGAGCACGGAAATGATGATGTCTACTGCCAGCAACAATCATGCAAATTTGTAAATGTTTACAAATTTGCAAGCTAGACATATGCACCACTGAGACCAATATTGTAGTGCTATATTTAGCTTGTTCCTATTCCCCCCTCAAGATACATACATAATAACAACTTCAAGAGAACAGCGTGTATTCGATTTTCTTTAGATTAGTCTTTTTTTACTTAAAGTAAGTGCAACAAAAAAGTACGAGAGTTTGAATAAAAGTCTAGGAGGTGCAAGTCCAAGCATGACAAGGAAAAGGTGGAAGAGCTCAATGGACCTCACTTGACTATTTTTTTCCTTAGTAACACATATTAGAAATGAAAGTCCAGTGCCCTCTATTGCCAACAGTAGTGATTGCCTTGCTTGGCATATCTAAGATATCTGAGGGAAGCCCTTGCTATTCTGCAAGAAGAGGCTATAAAAAGAAGAATGCAAAGACAAGCGATTTTAACGTAATAAAAATGCATATATTTTAGTCTAGCTTCCTAATTTTACTAATCCGCTCTGACGTTTCAAATTAAAGGTCGGGGATGCTACATTATCTTAGAAGTGTTTAAAACGTAGCCTGTATTCACTCAGACGTTTCCAATGGCGAAAGTGTTTTGTCATGCAGATGCTCATTGTTTAAGATAATATGCTTTTATGTTTTTTGCAAGGGATGTCACTTTTAATGGAAAACATTTTGAGCCTTAAAATTTGATTTGGAAAAGGAAGCTAACCTTTGCTTGTGCAAACAAAAGATACTGGCAATATGACATAATCTTCAGCGACTAGACTGCAGCAGTGACAGCGGGAATGCTTTCTGACTGGTGGGGATTTCGCCCCCGAGGGCTGCCGTGCACAGGGACAGGTGGGCTGCAGCGCCGGGCCTGGAGCACCCACAGGCACCCTAGCCAGAAAAGGGGATCAGGCTCGGAGACGGGTATGAAGATCTGGTGGAGGCAGACCCCCCTGTACCCTCACGGAAAAGGTGCTCCTGAGCTGTAGCCAGTTCTAAATTTATGCCCAGTAAGGTAATGCAGAGAAAATGTGTCACTACTTGTGCTGTCAAGGGAGCAGACAGCAGCGAGTCTCACTTGCAAGCAAAAGGTCTTCACAGAGACACGGCCAGTAACCACAGCTCCCCCAAAAGATGTGCAGGTAATTAAGTGGAAGGAGAAGTTTCACTTCTCATCCAAGTGAAAATGAATCTGCTCTCCAAGAGCTGTCTTGTTTAATTGCAGTCATTTAGACATTTGGGGGAAGAAAAAAAACCCCACCAGGCAAAGCTGTAAAGTCTCCTGGCAATGTGAGAAAGTTATGGAGGAAAAACATTAGAGAATCATGTCCCCTCGTGCACGAGTAATAAAACCTTCACTGTTTGAACATCAACTTAAAAAAACAAAGTGACCAAGAACAATAAAGAGACAGTCCCATTAGCTTTTCGTTAACCTCAAACGTCTATCTTTGTGTCTTTGAAGCATAACCAAATACATTTTTGTCCTTTCTAGGTTTTCAGTGAAAGGGTTCTTTTCCATACTGACAGTTTTCAAGGCACCTCCAGCTGCGTGACTGCCACAGTGGGTCATGCGGCTTGCGCTTCTGATGTTAGCAAGAACAGAAAATAGAGAAGACCGCTCTCTTAAACAGTACTTTGTTTTTGTCACACTGCATTGAGACACCACTCAGCTTCTGGTGTTCCTTGCTTTTAAAGTAAGTGCAAAGGGATTAATCCTCTGTTTTAATCCCTGCCAACATCCAAGCCTCTACATTGGGCAGAGTTAAATATTGATAAATAGTAAATTGATAAGGCAGACATCCCCTAAGTATTTTGCCAATAGTAAGCAGAAAAATTGCTTTGGAAGCAAAATTTGAAAAGTCATCAAGATTATAAATTTGAAAGCTTGCACACAGAGTTGATGTTACGTGTGAAATCAAAGCATGAAGATATTTGTGCCTTTAAACTGTGCCTGGTTTTGTTCATGGTAACTTTCTTGGTCATACAAAAAAAAAAAAATATTAATAGGTACTAGAAATTCTAGAAGAAAAATCTGAGTAAAATAAATGGCAATATTGCCGTTGGTATTACCTTAAAAAGTACATCAAAATAATTTTTAAGTTATTTTTCATTCCAAAGGAAATTTATTTGAAACACAATAAATATTCACAAAGCATGTATCCCTTTTTACTGCATCATAAAAAAAAAAGATGCAGAATATGGAGACGTAATAAGTAATTTCCTATACATCAATGCAAATAATTCTGAGCATGTGTTTTGCCTGAAACCTGCTAATGGATTCTGGAGATATCCAAGAATGGAAAAATCACTTAACACTTAACAATGTAAATGTGTTTTCTATACCAGGTTTAAACATCATTTGGCTTCAAAAAAAAGATGAAAAGCTTTTGCTGTAATAATACAGAACAGGCATGATGGGCCTTCGGTGTGCTCTTGCAAGACGTATTATAAAAAAGTTATTGGCATAAGAAAGCCTGGTATTTTAAAACAGTATGTATCCCAAGGGTAGTCTTGATCACACAGAGCTGGAAAGCAAAGTTAAGAGCTATTAATCTTCAGTGAGACTTGTGGTTATTTGCCACACTGTAGCAGAGAAAAAGTCATTTGGCTCCCACATTAGTAAACTGCTCTTTCTTATCACTTTCACTGTAGCACTTAAAAAGCCTGGCAACAGAGACAAAGAACAGATTAATTAGGTATTTAGGATGGATGAATATCAGCCGTGGTGCCTTACCAACATCAAGTAACACCAACTATATTTTTTCCAGATTTAAGAAAAATGACACAATTTTAAATCTGTGTGATTTTCTGAAAGTTTTCTTTCAGAAAGAAAAACAAAATGCTGAGGCTGCTCTGAAGGTATTATCAATGTTTAGTTAATGAACTGAGCTGACGTCTACCATATTCACTTTTAATATGCAGCCACTAAAGATTTGATCAGGGTTTTACCACAGAGACAGTTTCAAAATTTTACTAGCAACCCATCTTTTGTCCTGGAGTCAGTGTTCTTACCTGTGATACCTGATCCTCCTTGACATTTATCTACAAATTAGCACTCCTTAGATGAATAAAGCACGGGGTTTTTTGGTGAAATTCAGCATAGATCTACTGGCCCAAATAAGGAAACATATAGAAGCACAAAACCAGAAGCTTTCGAAGGAAGCCATAGCATGAACATGCAGCATCACCAGTAACATTACAATACATGCTACTTCATGACATGGTAAATGCAACACTGGCTATTAGCGAGTGTTGGTTGCTCCGTGGTACTATTCCTCAAGGCTTGGAGCAGGGGTCAGCCTTCAGCCCTCCTTCTACTTTGACCTGAATTACTCTTTTTAGGTGAATTTCTCAGTAACTCTTTTGACCTCTTAATTTAAAAGAATAAGCTTTTTGAATTTTTCTGTAATTGAGAATGAATGCAAGTGTATCTAGTTTGCATTTCATTAAAAAAAAATTTCAGCTACTTCCTTCCTCCTTAAATTCTACCTTAACAAAAACCAGTTTGGGTATCAGATAATGTAGGAAGAACTCACTCTGATTTCTGGTTTTTAGCTAAAAACAGTGATAAAGACTGAAGGAATTACACAGCTTGAGAATACATCTACACTGCGGTGTCAGGTTCAACATACTGTAAAAATACAGGGCTAGATGCAAATGCTTTTGACTGACTGCTGCAGGCTAATCTGTGGCAACATGGAGCTCAGCAAATTTATTTACTCTGTTTCTCCAACAGGCTTTTATGGGGGCACTAAATTCTGTGTAAATGGCTAAAGCACCACAGCTATCTGAATGAAGTTTTCTGAACTTGTCCTGCAAAGCCAGCGTTGATGTACTCTGAGATGATGTACTCGTTGATGTAGACTGAGCACACTGATCTGAACCTCTAAGTATAGAATTTGATTCTAATTTTCATACTGGTTAGTCACCCATCTAAGCAGCTGTCTTCATTTGACCCATAGGTTAGTTGTCAAGTTAGCAGTTTGGACAGGGCTAATACTGAACATCTTTATTTCAGTTTTGGGGACTTGTTGCCAACCCCCCTCCCTCCAGCTCCTTGTCTCGGTTATTAATTCTAGTTCAGAAACACGGCTAAAGAAGTGGTGCATCAAATGGAGTTTGATGTAATTAATCACAGTGGTTAACGCATTTCCATAGAAGCTAAATCTTAAAGAGATTTCACAAATGAAACCATAATTGTCTTCTCCACAAAGCTCCACCAGACTACTCCCCTCCCAGAGTCTACAACACTTTGAATTCACTTTGTTGAGAGTGGCTTTTTAAATTTGTTTTAATTTGATGTCATTGTGAATGATAGCACAGAAAACTGAACAGTTGTATGAGCAAAAGCAGCACTGCAAATTTCTCTATCAGATGCCAGACTTATGGTAGTACAATCTCTCTGTACCTCAAATATTTGACATCCTTCCTCAAAAGGTCAGTAAACATTTCGTTTGTATCAGTAGTTTTTGTTACCCGATACACAGAAGGCATTTAATCTACAATAGCAAGAGGCAACTGAAGTGAAAAGGAGTCTTGAATAACTTCAGGTTGTCCATGAACTCAAGAAAATGGGAAAAAACTGAGATCGTCACTACACCTCCTATCGAATAAGCCGTGTAGAAACACTGGGTAATGAGGAAATTATACTGACTGCCACATAGTTTGACTAAAGTTGTAAGCAATGCCCTCCCTCCTGTGATTCTTTTAACCCTGCATATACTGGTTGCCTGAACAATCTAGCTTCTATTCAAAAAAACTTAATTAGCAAAAAGGGTATTTAATTTTGCTGATTGTTATTCTACTAGCCACATATATCTTAAGTTAGACCGTCAACCTTATCCTCTTTGGCACAGGCTGCATCTTCACTATGTTTCTTCACACAGTTACTACAAGAATGGGAATTAAATTCCACAGTCACCACACAGACAACTACCTCCTAATATTTAACACCTGCCTATAAAAAGCTGCTGTTTTTTATAACTTAAATTCTCCATTAAAATGATCACTTACTTGGTTTTCCATAAAGCTAAGTAATGAAATATCAGGAAACCCTGCACTTATTTTCGTATTCTGCCTTCTTCAATAACAAAAGAAAGAAAACCAAAGCATAACACAGAGAAAGCATAAAAAATTATCCACTTTTGCCCCCACAAAATATAGCAATCTCTGTTTTCTGACTTTTGCTCCTACCTGGTTGAAGATTAATAATTTCAGTGTTTACATGAAAAAGTGTACTGTCGTACACAATGCCTTCTTTTACTACGTAGTGGAATTTTCTACCCTTTTGTAGCAGAAATGTGAACAACCTATTTAAACCTTGGATTTTACAAGCAATTTTATGAACATCTGGTTTTTGATACTGAAGATCAAAATGTTGAAAACTCATTCACAAATTACTATTCATTTATGAAACCCACTTACAGGTTAAGCTGTTGACCTCAAGTTAGCCATAAGGGTATAACCTGAAACCCAAGCTGCCAAAACTTACAATAATTAGCTGCTGGCCTTCTCTGTACTCACAACAGGTACTTTTATTCTGACATTAAAATTCTCATTACTTTGAGACACTTTCTCTGTAGTGAAGGGACAAAATTAATTGCAATTGTTTCTTTACTTATAGGAGTACACTCTTTCCTTTTAAGGGTGGAGTAGGTTTTTTTGGTGCTGGAATTTTCAGGTTTTCATTTTAAAATTATTTGCCATTTACAAACTCATTCCTACATGCAATTAAAGAACACTTCCATCTTCAGTAATGCTTTCTATTTTGAAGCCTATTATTCAATGAACACCTAAAAATGTTTAACCAGGGAGGCAACATAAGCTCATTTGAAATAGGGTACAAGGCATTGTCAATATCATTGTTCTGGCTGTTTCAAAGTTCCAGCAGGGAGCCGCTACACTTGAGGGCTTGTGATATATTTGTGTTTTCCCAAAATACATAATTAAGATTATGTGTTTCATTTATAAACAAAGGTTTCACTTATTTCATATTTAGAAAGTGGAGATCTGAACAAAAGCTATCATACCCAGGACTAGATATATCTCTTGTGAGAGCTCTAATTATAGTTCTATTATTAAAATCTAGGTTACAATATGTTCCTTTGCTATCATTACGTACAACCTGCAGAACTTCATTATTTTATAAATAAACTTCTTCTGAGGACAAAGAAAAACTCTTTCTGAATAAAATCATATTAAAGCAATATGCTCCACATTTTTAAAGTTGCTTTGAGTTTCAACTTACTGCATACCATTTAGATGGTAAGCCAAGAAGGTATCACTAAAGAAAATCATACACAGTGTCTATGATTAGAAGGAGGAAAACATAAAGGTCTCTTAGATTACGTTCTCCCATTTCTCCTATACTTTTAATTTGCTAAGTGTTTTATCTCACAAACATTAAAAGCCAACTGTTGGCCTGTCTTACTGAAACAATGATAAATTGTTTATAGATGAGTCAGATACTGTAATTTTTAAAGCACAGATTTTCTGCATAATCCACTTTCTGGCCAGTGAAAGGACTAGGAATTAGAGAGAAACCTGTTCTTTTGAGAAGCTGGAAGAAAGACTTGCAAATGTATTTTCCCCAGTTTTTCCATTTAAAGAACGCCACTCAACCTGTCAAAAACAGTTTGAAGAGACACATGGCCTCACCCATAGCAATTGCAGTCTTGCTGACAGTTCTGCTAGCTGTCCCTAGGTACCCTTTCATAGACTTCTTGGTAGCACTCCAGAGGTTTCTAGTTTCTGCACATCACAGGCAGAAAACTGTCAAGATAGTGCAGTTGAGATTTCATATTACGGACTTGACTCCTTAGCTAAGAGGTAGCAGAGTCTATAGTTGAACTCAAGGCATCTGAGGCCAAAGTATCTACACATGATTTAACTAGAACGTCACTGTGTACATGGCCAGAAGAAGGACTACTGCTTCCCCAGGCCTGCAATTCAAAAAATAGATTTTTATCCCCCCAAATAAAAATTATACATGGATTCGTAAGTTATGCTGATGACACATAAATTAGAAAATTATTCCTCAATAATGTACAGCTTCTGACATGAAAAGCAGTATTTGTATTTACATCACTAGTCATGTGAAAGCAACTTGCAAATGTGAGTTTTTGAAAGCTTGGTCTGAGAATAAGTGTCCTGAGACACACGTACTCTAGACACTGAATTTTCAGGAAAGGAATATACCTATTCAGGGGGCAATGAGCTATACAAACACCACAAATGAAGATTTTGAACACTTAGAAGTAAGCTTTTACTTTGACTGCATAAGTAGGGGGCTTTTTAACCTATGGAGGGTGGTGGATAGGTGGGAATTTTACTCAACCCTAAATATTTTAAAGTTAATTAATGACCTGGATTCCACTCACAAATAAGAGAAATGAGTGATGTAATATATTCCTCTATCTTAATTCCAACCCCGTAGGCTAATCTGCTCAAGACAGCATCTCTAGAATCACATAGGACTGAATACAAACCAATTCTACAATGAAAGTCATTTAACACTTTTACAAAACTAACAATTATGAGAAATCACTAACCAGGAGTAGCCCATTAACTGAAATCAATTCCACAGCCAGAAATAGAGATGGATTTGAACCACTGAAAACAAGCCACGAGAAGAAGGGGGGTAAGCTGTAAATTTCACATGGAGATCCATTTTCATGTTTTGAAGACCACCTCTCCCAAAACGTCTTGGTCTTTAGAAAAGGGAGAAACACAGTCCCAGGACAGCACACAGCTATTAACTATGACCACTCATGTTACAGCAGAATACAAGCAGGGCCTCCTATATTTCTGTCTTGAAAACCCTAGACAGAAATAAAACTTGCACAGTTTGTGATTGCACGGAGGAGCAAACCATGTTTTCTGCATGCGTACCACACAGGCAGCCAGCAGGTATTACTAAGCTTACCAGAGCCATTTCAGACCGACTGTTCTGGTGTTCTGCATAACAATTTTGTAGGACAACAATACTTGGTCCAAAATTTAAAGATCAAGGGGTTTTTTGTATATTGATTGTTGAAATACCTGGCCAGAACACAGGTGACACATGAGGCAAAGAAAAATTTGAACCATAGTGTTTTGGAGGTTTTCCTCAAAGTCCAAATGACGTAGAGAGAGAGGAGTACTTCTCCAGTATGTTTATGAATGCACATTTATATACAACTAAAAGTACTATTTATAGAACTGAATTAAAAGTAGCTAAAATATCATTAAAGTACACTCCACTGAACCAGAATTGGAGGAAAGACATCTAGATCATTCAGATGACTGAATCAAACCTTCAATTATAAATATCTGCTCATAGGTCATATTTTCTAAACCCTTCATAATTTTTGTTCTTCTGCAGACTTGCTCTAAGTTTCCTCAGTAATTGCAAGCTTTACTATTCCAAAACACAGTAATTTCTGAGAAAGCAATGCTCTAGGAACATGAAGTTTTCTTTAGATATAGAAGCAACCGTTACTCTTTGTTTCCTGTAACTATTTATGTGACCATAACAAGGACTAAGTGGCAACACATTTCAAATTAGCTGGAATCAGACAACTGCTGCTGGGGCTATTTCTTCATATATGGAACACCAAGTTACTAAATTATTCAAGTTAAAATCTCACTATTGCCAAGTAAAAAAATGCCAATTATATCTTTCACCTTCTGTCAAGCACTTCCATTATTAGAGACATAATAAATTTGGGGTTGTTTTTGTTCTGTTTTGGTTTTTTTGCAGTAGTACGACATTGCTGACTCATCTTGTTTGTGATTCACCACACTTCCCAGAGGTTTTCTTTGCTTTATTATTGACAGCCCAGTTATCCCCTTTCTATATGCATATATTTTATTTCTGTCCTAAATATAACACTTCACACTTGTCTTGTAATTCATCAATCAATTTGAGACCATTTTTTCAAGACTGCATTTCATCCTGATCCAGTTCTCCAAACTGCTAGATATCTCTGTTGTGAATATGCTAGGTACAAATATGTGCTGTCTAAATCACTTGAATTACTATTAGGAAATGCTCCAGACCATGGAAAAGTCCCTGTTTGATTGAACCACTGATGAGCATGTTTTTCAATATTATGGTGGTCCCATTCAGATTATCTTACTCCTCTTTTTTAATGAGGAGAATCAGATGGGACACAATCAAAAGCCAGACTAAACAGAAGATATATATCACAATTACTATTTCATTGTTGTCTATTGCCAATTATTCTCTAGCAGATAAAACGACAGATTATGGGATTGATTTAGTTTATTACTGACAAATACAGTTCAGTAATTATCTTCCAGGAATTTCAAAAATATTTAATCAAATCCTGTATATTAAAGATAAAGTTATTATATACTGCCGGGGGGACTTCTTTAAATAAGTTAGTTATTTGCTCTTTTTTCCAGCACATTTGAGATCTTTACCATTATCTGAGAGTCACAAAGATAACTATGTCAAAACGTATTATAACTGACTTTCATAATTTGCTGACAGGATCACACCTCTTATCTTTGACCTTGCTACTCTCCAGTTCACCTGGTTTTGTTAAATTTGTGACTGCAATTAGAAACAAGACAAGTCCAATAGAAGAAACTCCTCTGGATATTAGGAACGTAACAAAGTCATCCAGCACACAGTAATACATCTGCATCACTAGTTTGAGAAAAGGCAAAATAAATCAAGACAGAACAGTTGGAGAAGGGGATGGCTTCTTACATTTCAGTCCCTACTGAAATCAAGGGAAATAAAACTTGGACATGTTTTCTAATAAATCAGTCAACTGCATTCAGCAATGCCTGAAACTTATAACTGTTATATTGACAATTAAGCCTCAATGGAAGAATATATTTTTTTTGGAAAAATATATAAAATGTATTTTGGTTTATAAATAAATAAAAATATTTCATTACCTTAGCAAACTGTGCATTTATCCATTTTGTGAATGTTTTCTTTTGAACATCTTCCCGTTCATCTGCCAGAGAAAAGTAAAGTACTTCATTAGAATTATTCAACAAAATAATACAGTATTATTGATTACAGCTTCAGTCTTGGTTTGTAGTAAGTCTACAATTAATAATTCAAACACATTCAGGGCACCTATTTGGATGTATTCTGTCCTTGACAATTACATCAATATATTTTATTTTTGAAACCCTACAGGCTTTCTTTGTAGTCATGGTCTATGTTCCTAGCTCTTCTCACCCATTCTGTGATATCTTTTCTTCTGGAAGGGAACGTGTTGTAGTAGAATCCGAAATATCCTATTCAATTTTTTAATTTCATATAAGTATTTAAAAAACAAGTTACCCAATGGTTTGGGAACAGGAAACTGTTATATAGCACTTTTAGAATATTACTTGAAATAACAAGTTGTCAGATTTCTTGAGGAAATGGAGTCTTCTGAACCACAATGATAGTTCTCCATCGGCAGCCCCTGCCATACCTTAAACCTTCTCTGCCTTACAGCTGCTTACCTGTCATGTTTTGTTATATATTTTTCCTCCAGCACAAAAAGAAAAACAACCCATACATTTGTTCAGCCCTACATGAAACTCCTTCCCAATTCTTTAATATGAAAAACATTATAGAGGGAGACAATTATCTTAGGCCTTGATCTCCGTATCGAAGTTAAAAGTACGGTCTTGATGCAGAATGGCACTGGAAGCAAAAAGGTACAATTCTGATGTATTTTATATAGGTGGGAAGAGAAAGATGCTTTCAAATTAGAACCTAATAACCATTTTCTTAGAAAGATCTGTTAGGCATCATTCCCGAAATAATGCAGAACAGCAGACCGCTTTGTATGACAAACCAAATTAGAATTAAAGGGCATATGTGGAAAAGGCTGCAGAACGCTTATACTAAAAAAAAAAACCTCACTCGCTGCTGTCTTTTGGTTTGCAGTAAAATTCTCTACACTTCTTACATTAAAAGGAATATTAAATTCCCGCCTGAAATGTCCAGCAATTAATAATGATTCAACTGAATTTGAAAGGCAGGTATAGATGAGCTACATGAGAAATACACATCCCTCCATGGAGACAAGACAAGGCAATTCTTTTTGATAGAGATATATCTTTTGTTCTTAAAACCTCACCTTGATAACACTTTAAAAGTGCCTTTTCACAAGTACGTTTTCCATTCTCAACAGTACAATATGCTCATGAAAACAATACTAGAGCTTGTAAAGCTACTGTTTCATTATAAAAAACTTCTGCATACAGGAAGGTGTGTATTCTAATTGCTTTCAGATGGATCATGAGTGAAAAGATTGACAACACAATAGTACTATGGGAAACATCATAGAAGTCAAGCATTACATAGATTCTGACACTAATATATGAATATTTGCCACAATAAACTTTCTAGTTCTACTGCTATCTATCCAAAATAATGCTGCTTGTTTCATCCCTTGGCTGAAAGTAGAGCTACAGACTCATCAAAAAACAACAGCATGTGGAGGAGATGCACGTTTTTGCTAATAAGTGATGCTAGATTTGTTAAAAATTTTATTTTTTTCCCCACAAGCACCACTTCCCTGTTTGCTGACTGTTCATAAGCTGTTTATTATATAAGTTTTGACTTATTTCAGCCACGTGCAATACACAGAAGATGGGAGAAGAGAAATGCATTTTGTTGGTGGAAGAGAGATTCAATCTGATTGATGTATTACAAACTTCTTCATCAGCTTCATATAAAATATTAGATATAAACAGCTATTTCTGTTTAATCATCTCTGATAAAAATGCTGCATGCAACCTCAAAATGGAGTAGAAAAAGGGTATGTGGGATTTAGCATGGAAAAGGAAAGAGGCAAAAACACCTCTCAAACTCTTCAAACTTTCTCTTTCCCACTCCAGGCTGCTGTAGGAGAATATTCAGTAACAGTGTGTTGTTTGATTTATTACCCCCGCCCCCCTAAAGATATATGCCACAGATTTAATTGCTGGTTCCCAATTAATTCATGTCTATTGAGCTAATAAAAAGCCAGAGTCTCCTGAGGAAAACAAGAGTTAAACACGCAATTTAAATGTTTGAAACTTATTCAAAGTTCAGGCAATGCTCCGCTACCTTTGCAAACACAAATCTATTCCACTGCTGTTATCTTTATACAGAGCACTTTTCAAGCACTTTTATCTCTAGATGTTTGCTCTGAGGAGTTTATATCAGAGTAATTTGTTAGTGGCAGCCTCCTAACCTGAAAAACAACCCATCTTTTGGTAATGCACAGCATGATTTCCCCACAGTAAGCATGATTTATTTTTTTCTTTCCTCCAAGAAAAGATGTTCTCCTAACCCAGATTTACGGATTGAATGCTGGATGTGGAAGCTGAATGACATTTGTCTGGGTGCTGTAGAAATGTGCCAAGAATGCTCAGCTGCCACTTTCATAATGCTGCTTTTATAACAGATCCTTCAGCAGCGAGCCAGTGAATGCCCTTGCAGGTGTTTTTACTGTGAGGCAATAAGAATAATCAAATGGCCAGGCAGGTAATTCCTTTGGCTGTTGAAGACTAATATAGTATGTTTACTTCTTTTCTTTCAAGCTGGAAGAATTGCAGAATAGCATACCGTCTCTCTTCAGGTTAAATCTAAACATGAAACACTGCACGGATCCTGAATTGCTTTATCACAATAATAATGTGATCATTTCCCACAGCAAAAATATGTTTTTCTCAAAATGATGGACATTGAGTAGGACAGGCTTAACCTCCTCTCTGTAGGTTATCAACTCAGAAAATGAACACACTGAGGTCTACAGAAAGCCTTCCAGAAAAAGAAGATACTGACCTGTGAGATTTTTCTGATTTTCATGCACTAGAGCATCTAGTACCACTGAGCAGACTCTGTTTTAACTAGAACACATTCGCAAATGGATCCTACAGTTCTGATATATTTCTGGTAGGATAAGCATCTGTGAATGCAAACCTCTTGAATTAGCTAACTGCACATTTGACTTTAAATATATTACTTCAGGCTAAAGCTCATAAGAAATTATGGCTAGGAAAGAAAGTGCAGTATTAACAGAGCTAATCATCTGACAAAGGACAGTTCTAAGATTTAATCAGGTGGTAAGGTTAATAGAGACAAGTGGTACACTGAAGAATGCTTAGGAACTTGCAATCAGGATTCAACAGAACAAAGATGCTCCTATTAATGGTAAGTGGCTACCAGACAACTTTCCTAGATACTTAATAAAGTAGTTCATGTTTGCAACCTACTACTCAAATGAAACTCCCTTCTATTTTTCCACCAAAAAAAAAAAAAGCATTATGTTGTCACTTCTTAGTAAACTACACTTATTACTACACATATCCACCAAATACCACCAAACACATTATATAAAAAATGGCAACTGGAAAAAAGTTCTTTTAAAATATTTGGTATACTCTAGATACTATTCTGAAAGCATACAGCATTGTTAACAAGACATAAAAACCCAACAGTTTTAAACAATGAGAGCTGACAAATACCAAGCACATTCTTAAACGAACTAGGGTTCAGAAACATGCAGTATATATGTCACTAAAACATTCCATTTGTATGATACAAGCCACTCTCCCACAGAAAAAATGGAGTAGGAAGAAGGAAGCTTCCACTCTTTGGTGCATCCTTCCCTGTTTTTCTAGAGGATCTTCAGCCTGTCTTACTCTTGACACACCTAAATAAATAAATAATGCTTTTGCAGGTGGTTGAAGTTGGAAGGGACCTCTGGAGGTCATCTGGTCCACCCCCCTTGCTCAAGCAGGGCCACCTCGAGCTGGTTGCCTGGGAGCACATCAACTCGTATTTTTTACTATCTCCAAGCATGGAGACTCCACAGCCTCTCCACTGATAGACTGCAACATCAAGACCGCAACTTTCCCACCATCTGCATTCTGCCTTACACAGATGTGGGTGGTGGTTTCCAGTACAAGTGACTTAGGAAACTCTCCTCAAGAGTAAGTGCAGCCACTTTTTGATAATTAGAAGACGTTCAACAAAAGCATACCGGTACTTCAGGGATATGGGAAATGAGCCATATCCTCAGATGGTAAGCTTTAATTTGAAACAAACAAATCATTGTCTTTAAGGTGGCAATAAAGTCACTACATAACATGTGTAGAGTATTTGAATCACTGCAGAGACAGTCAGTGACAGGAGGCTCAGTTGTGTAATAGAAGATTTTATGCAGTCTTCAGCAAACAGTTCCATCACAGGTTGGCACACAGAGAGGAAAGAAGGAGACTTATCTTACTGTGTTTCAGAGTTTTTCCTTGAGCTTGGTAAAACAATAATTGAATAGCTATGTTTTGGCCACCGGGAACTATCGGGGGGAAAAAAAAAAAAAGAAAAAAAAAGACCAAAAAAAAAGGAAAAAAAAATCCCCTATACTAGCTGGAAACTTTGAAACAACGGTATTAAGGAAGGTGTCAATTCCTTCATTGATGGCAACTGCAGGTTCATGGGAATGCTGCACTACAGAGAATAAACACATCAAAATTGCTATTTGATTTTCTAGCAGCTAAACAATGCAGATTTAGAAAAGGCCAGCATTTGCTTCAATGAGTGGGAGGGAGTACCAGCAATGGTGGGAGCACTAGGAACAAAAAAGGCCACAGATAGTCACATTATTGATGCTCTGGGCTCCATCGGCTCACTTAGATATTTCCAGCACATTGTTACATTACTCTGTCAGTAACTACAACTGCTGAGAAATGTTCCCTTCCCATTTTTGCTTATCTGAGGGGGGAAAGAAGAAATCAATGCAATACAATGACTGAATGATATTTGAGTGGACTAGCTTTGATTTTTAGTCATTGAGGTCATCCAAGACATTCACAAGCTGACAGGGAATACAATAGATTGCTTTGACAGACAGCCAATGATTTTAAGTCTATTGCTCATGTAAAGTAATGCGTAGCATGCAATTCTTTGTCCATCTTCTGTAAATATACTGATGAGCAGTGTGTTGACTTTATCTGAATACTGTTAAGACTCCCTGTTCCCTATGCTACCCCTTGAAACTTTACTGTGGAACCTGAATCAAATCACCATAATCAGACTATCTCAGGCTTCTCAAAACACTGATGAACCTATTCAAAAGCTCGGCAGACATAAGAGACTTCAGTATCCAGAAAACCCTTGTTAATACAAGAAAAAAAATAAAATTACAACTCAGTCCTCTGAGAAACAGTATGTCAACATTTTCTGAGGACATTTGGTAAAATCCAAGGCAAATTTAGGAAGAAGCAGGGGCTTAATTTCAACTCTGCTCCCCCCCATCCCCTCCTTCAAATATAAGAACTCAGAAAGAAGAATTCTATTTACTGCTCAGGGGACAGAAGACAGAATGGCTATAAGATCCAACCTACAGGATTTCTACTGACACCACACACCTAGATCAAACCCCAGGCTGAGGAAGTCTTGTATTTTTCTCATTTCATTATGTTTGCTGGAATTGTTCTCTCATTATAAATGTTTAAGGGAAACCTCCTCCTGACTTTTCACCTTTTTTAATTCTTTACAGCATTACAAGTGTTTATGTAAGGTCTCATTCTCCTGGCTTAACTTTGCCTAATTAGCTATTTAGGGAAAAAATACAGAGTGCTTTTGAGGACCAGTATGGAAGTCACAGTGTAGAAAAAGAGCAGGATCAGCACAAAGGGTAGAGAACACAACACAGTGCCAGCCTGGAACAGAATGAAAAAGAAGAAAACAAAAACAATAAAAAAGATCAGAAATGAGTGGGGTGGAAGACAGAAGGGGAAGAAAACACTTTTTCCCTGGCTTGGGGTGAGGGGGAGGAAAGGTATACAGAGAAGTAGAAGTGGGATGGGAAAACACAGAGGCAAACACTGGAAAGAAAAAGGGATGAGGCATTGGCTTTGATCCCTGGTAGCTGAAAGATCACATGCAGGGAAGCAGTGGGTTTGAACAGAAGAACTACCCAGCATACGCTAGCTATTAGCCACTTCCAAAAAAAAAAAAAAAATATAGATAGATATTACTACTGTCCAAAAATACCAGGATAATGCAAACAAGCTACATGTGATCCCTAAGCTAATAACAGGAATAACAGGCAGCTGTGAAATGTACACATAGATCTAAGTTTGAACAAATTCATGCTATTTGCTGCATGTTTGTTAAAGACACGCCCTCCACCCTGCTATTTCTCAGCCTTTTCCCCTAAATAAATTGCATCAGGTACAACTCCCAACACAAAACCCTAAAAAAATTGTAGCAGGTACAACTCCCAACACAAAAGCAGGAGCACAATTCCAATGGGATCTAAAGGAATTAAACAGGATTTCAGTTCACATTTCCAGGACATTTTAAGCGTACACAACATGGTGTATCCATCTCTAATTAATATATTGGTAATGGTATTGCCAGCCATTGCCCTAGCCCTCTTCTGGTCTACCACATGCAAACACACTTTGGGAACTGATCGTACTTCTTTGTGTCTATGGGTTTGACCCAGGAGGAAGAAGCAAAACTGCTAGTAGGCAATAACCTTCCTGAATGGCCCCACGGGCTGGTTGCTGTGTTCTTGCTGGCTGGCTGTTACACGGAGTAGCTAACAACTTAGCTGCACAGGTTGCAAAAAAAAAAAAAAAAGAAATCTTCATTGGATGGGGGGGAAAAAAAACCAAAACAAGCCCAATTCTTTTTTTTTTTTTTTCCTGCCTGCCCTTAAAAACTTCCTAAGGCTTCCTTCCTTCTGATTTTGTACANTCATTGGATGGGGGGGAAAAAAAACCAAAACAAGCCCAATTCTTTTTTTTTTTTTCCTGCCTGCCCTTAAAAACTTCCTAAGGCTTCCTTCCTTCTGATTTTGTACAGGCGGGTAAGTACCCTTTGGAAGAGGGCTCTGATTTCATGTCTTTTGTCATCAGTGGGTTAAGGGCATGGGAACGGAGTGGCAGCTGCTTTCTTCTCCCATCTCATGGAACACCAGACTGACTGTCAGGACAGCAGCCTCAAATGTTAGTGACCCATACGTACCTTAGGCTTTCAAGAATAAGGAGGTAAACCAATTTTGAACCACACTCTACAAAAAATACCCTGGTCTCCTAGTTATTGACAGCTTTGCAAACACAAGCTTTACTGGTTTTGTTTGTTGGTTTTCTTTTATTCCTTTCTAACCAGCAATTATTTTAGATCCAGGAATTTTTTTCCAAAAGGGAAAAATCACTCCTAAAAAGGGCAACCTAAAAAGCCCCAATGTTTCAATACATTAGATTTCTCTGCAAAAAAAAAAGTCTCAAAATTAAACAACAAATATCTGCCTGAGAAGCTGGTGCCTAAAGGGGAAGGACTTCAGCTAACGACTTAACTTATCTTTACATGGAAATATAATTATTAAGTTGGATATTCAGCTGTGTATAAACAGTATCCCCTTTATTATCTGTTTTTCAATACCATATATATATATATTGACAAATGAAAAGCAGGCTTAATAGCATATTAGTAGAAGCACATGCTATTTTAACATCACACCGTCATAATAGTATTTTCTGAACACCGTAGAGGACATATTACACCTTAAAATGAGCTAACGCATTTGCCTTCACTTAAACCCCCATGATAGTTAGAAGCTCTAACTTCCGGCACTGCAGTTTGCCGGAACTTGCAGAATATCATATGATTTAACTATATTATCAACTTTTCAACACTCAGATACCAAAGAAATCATGTTGATAGTCCATCCAAGCACCTTAGAAAAATGCTAACAGAGATATTTTAAAAGCATTCTTTTGTTAAAAGTGACAAAATGCATTTTCAGGGTAAGTCTGGTGCTAGAAACTATACTGAACACATTAAAAATTCACAGGAAATTTGTGGAAGGTTACCAGAATGAGAAAGAAAAGTAGTACGAGGAGTTCATAGATACTAACGGAATCTTGTTAAATGAGTACATTGGGGAAAATAACTTACTAGTTCTATTTTGAGGGATTATTTTGAACGGATTTATTTCTGTTCCTATTTACAGATTAGGGAAGCAAAAGTTAAATGCTGCTAACACATCACGTGATGTCACACAGTATAAAATCAACTGGTATACTTTTTGCTGTATAGATTTACTAGTAGTAGTAGTACTACTACTACTATTATTATTATACATAAACCCTATTGCAACTCCACAGCCCAAAGCTGCATTTTTTGCTACAGCTGATGAAAGATACTTCGACTCTTTCGTTTCCTGAGGACAACTGAGGACTTGTGAGGTCCTTAGCAGAGATCACACTCCGCTTGCAGTAAGGAAGCAACAGTTGCTTCCCAGCAATCCTGGTTGTTGGTCTGACTTGGACAAAAAGGTAGCACCTAACTGACATTTGAAAAACAAACCAGAAAAAAAAAAATGGTTTAACTTGTTTGAAGGAGTAACTAGACATGATAAACAGACAAAATACATCTTGACTGTATTAACTCTGGTTTCAGAAGGTCTTACTTTCAATGCATTTTTGTCCCTTCAGAGAAAATGGGGATTGTTAGCAGAAGAAAGAGGGAATCAGTATCAGGTATGTATTTTTTCCCCTCCTCGGAGCACATATGTTTTTTCCTAGGCTGCTTCTTGCGGAGGAAGGAATGGAGTGCCAGGACAGATTGATAGGCCCAGGCAGGGAGCGTGGCAGCAGCAGTCCCTCCATGAGCCCTAACATACAGCCAGCTCCAGAAAAATCCTCATCAGTTAAAGACTAATAAAATTGGTTTGTGTACACAGCGCGCTTAGTGACAACCCGTTATAAGCGTTGTTAGTCCTCTGTACCAATGATCCGAGAACTGCTGAAACTAATTCAAAGTGAAAGCAAGCGCTCTCACCTCCGCTGCTGTTACCAAACTGGGTCCCAGTGAACCCCAGCGTTATAAATGTTCCTGTCACTGTTGTGGGAAAAGTTACATACCAGAAAACACTAGCGCTGGCAGATCATGTATTTCAGCAATGTCACAAAAGAAAAAAAAAAATCCTCAACAAAATAAGAAACATGTTTTTGAAAAACTTCAAATGGCCCTAGCCTTTCTGGTTTTCACCAGGAAAGTTGTTACGTGCACTGTGACAAGGGAAACTGTGAGAAAGGTGCTTTCTCACTTTGCTTGCCAGGACATGGAGCCTGTAGGTTTCTTGGGGTGGGTTGGTTTTTTTGGTTTTTGGGTTTTTGTTGTTGTTGTTGTTTGGGTTTGTTTCTTAAACTTTGGAGGGCAGATCAGCATTTAGTTGATCAGCAGGCCACCTCAGAGAAAGCTATGACAGAGGTACTGCGTGGGAGTATTATTATAACAGAGAATAATTGTAAAAAAAAAATAAATTCAAGGTTATGTAACTAGGTAACATTAGCCACAACTTTGATATTTATAACTTTTATGAAAAATACACGATTATTTTTGGTTTGTTCAAGAAACAGTAGTAAATGCTTACTGTTAGACCGACCGTGCCTTTTCTTAGCTGGAGATTTTTACCACCTAAGTTTCTATTTATGTTCAAATACAAACAATAAGGACAAGGGACCAAGGACAGTAAGATTCATTCATGAGCCAGCCACAGCAGCATACATCAAAAAGGGAAACCAAGAGCACACAAACTTTCTGATTGATAGACTGCCAACTAACAAGAAATGAAGCTGAAAGAAGCACCAGGATTTAAAACAGGTAATCAGAGCGTAGAAGAGGACACTAGTACCTACTAGTACCTAGCATTTCTCACAAGCTTCTCATGTAAAAATGAAACTGCTGTACTGTTTTCAGCAAATGCCACCTAGTGATACATAGCTTGCAAAGCTTGGAAGCGCTTTCACTTTTATGTATTTTCTCCCAGATTTTTTGAGTTGCTTCTATGAAAAAACCCAGACAAATGCTTTACATGATCACAGGCTGTCAAAATCCATGGCATGCACATACAGAACACAGACAGAGGAGAATGGGTTAACCATACAGGGAGGACCAACATTTGTTTTAGTTTGCATTAAAACATTCATTACAAATAACCATGTTAAGTACATAGTGGTGGCTAGTGCTAGTCTGCAATATTTCAAGTTCCTTTTTTGTTCCTCTGTCAAAAGCAATTAGAGAACAGGCTGTTCTAGTCTGCTTGAGTGACTGCTGTCTACTTTACTTCATCTGACCCAATTAGTGTCTGAGTTAATTAGTAGAGGCTGCCACTGAGTGTATCAGGGAAGTTTGTGATTAATGAGATCAAGATGTTAATATGCAATTGTTTACAATACGCACACCCTGTTCTTACAGTGATGATACTGTCATAGCAAAGCTGATAACATCTACTGGCCCTCAGGTAGGCTTCACCTTATTATACACCATTTGCAAATCTTTGAAATAAAAGAAAACATGGGCCTAAGAACAGCTGTATAAATTAAAGGTAATTGATCAATGTTTTCCACTCTTGTTTTAATCTTATTTGAAGTAGCTAAGCAATGGCTGAATGTGTCTAACTGCGATTTACTTCATTCAGAGAGAACTATTACAGATTGCATCTTGTCAGGTCTCTTGGCTTCCTCTCACCATCCCCAAGCAACACCCTCTCTCAAGGAGAGAGCAGAAGAGATAGTCAAAGAGTAAGATAAAGCATTTTAAAAGCCCCTGTTGATATTGATCAATTGGAGGTGTGTGTGGGGAGAGCTAACAGAACAGAATTTAATTCCTCTAAACCCCTTCCAGTTTCCCAGCTACTTTATACTGTTTGTAGTGACTCAATTGCAGAAGTGACTGAAGAATCTTAAACTTTCAGAAGTACACATGAAAGGGTCTAAGTGTTTAATTAATGGGTATATTAAATGTGCTCTTCTCGTATTAGCCCAAATTCAGGAAAACTGCTACTGTTAAATGTGCGTCCCTACTCCCTATCATATAAAGCATTCTTGAAAGGAAAAAGTAAGTCATTGAATTTCTAGACAGCTCATAACACAAACAGCCACAATGCTTACAGTACACTGTAAGTAGTTCTTCCTTCAGCTTCTTTTTGAAGTTTCTAATTTTTCACTTAATATCCTTAGTTGGGAAGTGACTGAAAAAATATCCAAATTGGAAAAATATCTGGGGAGGAAAGTTTGACTCTTTTTATTATTAAGATATTGAAAAAGGAGAACACAACAGAAATCAGTTTTACTCCTCATCTCAAACATGGTGATCACCATTACACAGAAAATGCACTTTTTAGTATTTTTAAGACAAAATGTGTTAAAGTTAGAATTCAGCAATGTGCCCAGATCCACCAATAGTGGTTCCAACCCTTCTTTTCCCCAGAAACCAGTTGGGAACAAGCTATCATTGTACAGAACAGGCATTACAAGCTGTAGAATCTACATCAAGAGAAATTCCTTAAGTGAGGTACCATCCTTGTCTATCAAATTATAGAATGCATAGCATTGGTTTCCAGTCTAATTTCTATTTGTCAAGTACTGAGTTCGGAAGTAGTCAGCCTACAATACACGGGGGAGGTACAGGATCCAATTTTTTTTTAAGCAGTCAAGCATAGGTTCTCCTTCAGAACATTTTAATGCCTATAGTAACACTGGAACAACTTACTTTGCTGTATGTTATTAAATGTATCGTTTACAACTCTGCAGGTACATTTGAGACTAATTTTAAGTTATCTAAGGAATTAACTGAAGGTAGTAAGGAATCCTATCTGAAACCCACCTACCCGGCATTGCTGCATCGGCATGTGTTACAGCTGAGTAGTCAGTTTGGGGCTAGACACATGGGGGACACACTGTGGGGCACATTCACCCACACATGGGGATAAAGCACAAGTTACTTTGGGAGGGTGGAATAGAAAGAATTGGTAAAAATGAGAGGAACAGGGGCATAGAGATAGCAAGGAAGAAAGGGAGAAAAGCAATTCCCTTCTCCATATGTTGAGCTATTTTTCCATGCTGGGAAGAAGGGAAAAGTAAAGGAGGGAGCAACTTTTAGAAAGGTAAAATCATTAGATTTTGTAACATCTCCTTGAAATTATTACCCTACATGAGAATATTTGAAGCACTAATGAAATACTTGTTAAAGATTTGTTTTAAGATGACTACTATTCATCTTCTCATTAAGTGGGCATTGTCTGAGGAAGTTACAAAAATATTTGCAACAGCAAGACAGATTATTTATTTAATCCATGAAGTTGTCATGTCCTCCCAACAGAAAGTAGGAATTTTCTGGCTGCACCAGCCACGAACATTTTAGACAACGAAAACATTTGCTGCCTGTACGTATTCTGTGCATTGATCAGGGATTTTTCATTTCATACATCACTCAGAACTGCTTGCAGTCAATGATTTCATATCTATAACATTAAGGGAAGATTAAGAAATATTAGTATTGATGTTACGACAGTTACCTATTACAAACATTGATTTTGATTTCAATTCAGTGCCAACTCATCAACTCTACTGAAAGGAGCTGCATCTCCTTAATATAGATTCAGTACAGAAAAAGAATATGAACATCTATTTGTCATTTCTTTTTACAGCTGTTCTTTTCCAGTCTAGACAACTCAAGGCAAGTGTGACATTTCACATCGTAAACTACGTTGGAGAAACATATTGTTATTCTATTCCAATGTTTCTGCAACAGCAGAGAAGAGTAATCTTCGTTGTAGCCTAATGCCTTTTAGAGGCACCTCAATCAAACCACGTAGATATTTTCATCGCATCCAGCCTAACAGAGAAAACAGAAGTGAATAGATATTGGAACTTGAGTTTTGGCTTCTACCTTGGAGCACTGTACAAAAGACCAACTGAAAACCTTCAGGGCTCTAAAGGCAGAAAAACACCCAAGTGGGAAGGGAAGGGAAGGGAAGGGAAGGGAAGGGAAGGGAAGAAATGCATCAACCAAGAGAAACACTGCCGTCTGCTTCCCCTGCCCTCAGGAACCCAAACCAGTCCTATCAGGCCCCAGTAAAATGTCACCTTTCCCAGATGTGTCGTGGTTTGGCCTCAGCCGGCTCAAAGAACCACGCGGCCGCTCACCCAACCCTCGCAGCGGTGAGGGAAAATTGGAATAAAAAGGCAAAAACTCGTGGGTTGAGATAAAGGCAATTTAACAGAACAACGAAGAAAAAACGGCAAAACAACAACAGCACCGGCAGAGGAATGTACACATAGGGGTACTGTACCGCCGTGCACCCACCGGACCCGGACCGTCCCCGCCTGCTCCCAAACAGGGAACTCCACTCCCCGGCGGCTCCCCCTAAATACTGGGCATGGGTCACGTGGTGTGGGATACCTGTGCTGGGCCAGGTATTAACCCTGTCCCTGCCGGAACCGGGACACCAGACTAAAGCAACGTTCCAGGCAACTGCTCTTTCACTACGCACCCCAGTCTTCCCATGCATTATGCTTATATCACAATAATCAAAATGTGCATCACAGCCATTTCAATTCTGGAAATTCTTACGTCTACCAATTTGCACTAGGAAGTAGTTTTCATTTTACTGCTTTGTTTGCCTGTACTGATATTGAAATCTATGGGTATTTTAAATAATAGAAATAATAGAGACAAAGTAACGATAGAGACAAAGTAACGATAGAGACAAAGTAACGATAGAGACAAAGTAACGATAGAGATAAAATAAGACAAGCATTAAAAAAAGGACATATATTATAATTTAAAAGATCTAAGCATGCACAAATGCTACTGGAGTCAGATAAGAATGATGAGGTGTTCCAAACCTTTGAGGTAGATTAGGATTTACTGGATGCTTTCCAAAACAACTATATTTCTTCAATTTATAACATGCATAAGAAGATATACTTTTAAAAATTAAAAGGAAAAAAAGCATATATATTTTATTAGTGAATTTTCACACTTCTGGCAAGTTCGGAATAAACATCTCATGGAACAATGGCCAAATGAGATGGCAATACCATACAATGCACATACGGCAAACAAATTGTTCTTCTACACAGCGTTTGTTTGACAAAGTTTGACAAGACTTTTGTTTTGCAGGAACCAGAATTATGTGAATAAGAAGGAGACATATTTCTAAGTGCATTTATATCCCATTGAGTACGTTTTTCCAATCATCAGTCTAAAGCAGCAGCTTCTCAGTAGGAACATGCCAAAAGTAGTAAGTTGAACAGAAACCCAAAGTATATGTTAAAAAAACACGTGAAAATACATTGATAGCTTAATTGGGAGAGGAAAGAGAGAGGAAATAAGGATTAATCTCAAAAAACTACTGATAAGATCTCACCCAAGAAGCTGAGACTGTTACATTTTGCCCTTGACAGCTACTAGAATCTTAAAGCGCAACCATTTGGATATCCAACAAATATAGTCAAACTTCAGAATAGTTAAAAAGTAAACTTAGTAAACAAAGTGAATTCCATATGAATTGCTTACTTTACTGTTATAATAGCTTTAATACTTGGCAATTCTCTAGTGGTTCAATTCCTTTATCTCAAACAGCTGTATCAAGCTGAATGAAATAAACCCCGTAACAAAACGGAACTAACACTGTGGATACCTCTGAATAACCACACAACCCAAAAAAATAAGAAAAGCAAATTGGGCCACCTACAATGTCATCTGACAAACACGTGCAATATTGACCAATGGAGCAAGGGCAAAAGTTTCAGTGACTTCAACATCAATGCTAAAATCTAAGCAGAAAATTAAGAGGGCTGAAGAAGAATTTGAGGATAATTTGCATCCCTGCATAGGTTGCACAAACTAGTAGTAAAAAGTATATACGAAGCAGGAAGCCAGCTAACAAAGCTAATGCATGGACACCGAGGGAATACTAGGCCATTACAGACACTCATCTTTGCCCTGGTCTTTACCAGCTGAAGACACTGAGAAGATTCCCACACCTAACACGCTCTTTGTAGTGAGTAGATCAGAAGAATTGTATTAATTTGAAATAAACAGAGAGAAAGTACTAGGCCATATTAGTAAGTTATATGGCAATAAGTCACCAGGGCTGGTAGGCTTGCTCAACACTTCCAAAGGAATCCCAATGAGAAATTGAAAAATAGCTGGCCAAGGCACATAATCTGTCATTATCAGTGGCAGCTGAGCCAATGCAGTGGTGGGTTGCCAGCATAGAACCCATGAGAAGGGCTCCAGAGAGGATCTTGGGAACTATAGCATATTTGACTTCCCTTCCTGCTAAGATGGCAGTGTCTGTAACGAAGAGTAAGATCACTGGACATGTGAATAAACTGGGAATGAGTCAGGATGACTTGACAGTCGGGGGAAATAGAGTCTGTGACCTGCTAGAGTTCAGTGGTTCTGTCAGGAGGTGTGTGTAAAGGGGAGACAGGGGGCACTATATACAGGTGTTCCAGCAAAGCCTTTGACAGTGGTCCATGCCCAAGGTTATTAAAGAAGCTAAATTTCCATGGGAGTGGAGGAATAGTTTGTTTACAGATGGAAAGCTGTTTAAAGAATACCTAGAAAGGGGTAAGGCTTAAAAGACTTTTGAGGATGAAGACAAAGTAACAGCTGGGACCTCCAGGCACCTTAATGAGGGAGAAAACAGAAGGTTCTTTCAGGCCACGAAATGCCTGGAACATCATGAAGTGGTGGTGAAGAAGTCTGGGAAGCCCTCACAAAACTAAGTAAGCCAGCAAAAAGATAGTCATTGACATGGAAGATGAAGTAGTGTATCCAGGGAATACAATGCCAACATTAGTCTGAGCCCAGAACAGGCAACTATAAAAGAGGTCCTAGAGTCGTCATTGACAGTTCTCCGAAATCATCATCTCAATGTGCAAAGCATATAAAAAAAGTCACCCAAGGTGGGGCATCCCCACATGCGCTGTGAACAAATCAGATGGGGTCATTTTGTTCCTATGAAAGTCTGGTGTACCCATACCTGAAGGGCTGCATGCAGTTCTGGTCTCCAGATCTCCAGGAGAATGCAGTGGAGTTAGAGAAGGGCAAACAGAGACAATCAAGGGTACGGAGTTGCTGCTTCATAAGCAGATACTGAAAAGAGCTGGGATGCTTCAATTTGGAGAGGAGAAGGCTCAGACGAAATAAAATGGATATGCGAAAAGCCTGAGTGGGGTGGAATTTTTGTTAAAAACTTGCTGTACATGAATTGAGGGGGGGAGGGAGGGGCAGGGGCAGAAATTACCAAAATAGGAACACGTTGGTTTAGAATGGATCAAAGTACTTTACCCATTATTTATCAGGAAGTTCAGATAGCACCATACAAAACAGTTCAATGTGTCCACCACTAGAGAGCATATATTTCCTCTTCCCCTGCCTAAACCAAATGTAAGTCCTATTTTCTTCAAATTTCTCCTTTAATTTATTAATACACCTCTATTGCACACCCTTTGATTTTTTATGTTCTCACACAAAATTTGCATCTGCTTACCTGTTCTGCATATGATTCACAATTGTACTGTGAACATACAAAATCCTTGGGCCAAATATGTAGAAGGATTAAAGAGGATGTATAAAAATTCATGGTGGAAAGGTATGCAGATTGATCCAGCCACAAGTATCCTGAGGCAGCACTTCAGTACCAACTAATTACTGAAGCTGCGAGGTATTATCTACCATGTAAAGGATTCTTGTTTCACATTATTGCTGGATGGACATTTAGGCTAATACAGTGTGGATCAGGACTAAGAAAATTAGAACGACTTCTGTATTTTGCTCCTTTTACTCAGCTCACAAAAGAAGTATCCTTTGGCCAACACAAGAATGAAAAAGAAAGTATATTTTGGAGAATTTTGAGAAGTAAGGAATGAGCTGGTTACTCCTCTAATATTTGCAATGCCTAACAACTAACCTAGCAACCACACAAATAATGTCTATGTTATTTTGGTATTTCTACATCACTAATTGTCAGTTATTCTTCATCAGGATCATCAGCTTGATGACAATGACACAAGGAGGTTAAATCACTTGGATATCTAATTAGCCATCAGGAACAATGCTTCTATGACATTCAGGCTCCACCTAACATCACAGCAGAATCCAGAGTTTGTAACTAAATACTGGTTTTTGAAATTAAAAATACTGCCATTCTTACAACGAAACAAGTTGAAAAATCACACAGCAGGCAGCTAGAGTAATAAAAGCAACACAGAAAGGATTTCTAATGAATACAAAACAACTTACAAAGGTCAAATTGACATGACTGTCACATTTCAACAATGCAAATGGAACTCTTAAAAATTCTCTTCTTCATTTCTATTTTATTTTCCCAGTAAAAAAAAAAAATCAAGTGCATTTCAAGTCTTGGACATTTTTTCTCCATTTACAGTTCAGTCTTGAGGAGGGAAGGAACTTTGGGAATACACAGTTCTCCATATTAAATTGCCTAACACCCAAGACCACTGTACGTAAAAACTCCTCCTTTTTAAATTATTTCTGTTCAAACCATAATCAAATGTAATACTTAAAGATATGAAGAAAGATTAAGATAGCTTCTAAATTTGTGTTTGTTCATTTAAGTGGGCAGATGTTATGTATAAAGATAAAATGCAGGTATTTGCCTCCGGCTAGGTTTTATACATTGTAAGGAACTACCCCAAACACAGACCAAACTTTTGGACTAAAAAAAGTGAGCCTGACTACTTACTTAAACATAGAAAAATTTCATCATCATTTCCCATTTCCCCATGAAGCTAGGTGTGGTTATGAGGAAAAAAAGTTTCCAGTGCTAACAGCAGATATATTGACAGAACTACTTATTGGGGCAGGGGAAGAAGCAAGCTAAAGAAGCAATATGAATACAAAATTTGAAAAGCATGACTATACTTTAATGTGGCTTTAATTATTTTCAAGAAAAAAAGTGAATGACATTAAAAAAATTACAGTAAACGGAAATATGACTTAATGTTTTAATTTTGTCTCTATAGAAGTGTATTAACACTGTAAAATAAAATGGTGAGGTATAAGACATCTGTTTTCATTCACAAAGTTTTTAAAAATCTTTACACACAATTAGATGGATATTTGAGACTTCCAGTTTCACTATGAATAGCAAATAATCAGAGCAACACACACTAGCAGTTCTTATTTTTATTAGCTTAATGCTCTTTGCTATACTTTTGTAATGTTTTTCACTGTCATTGGCTTCTACCACATAAACCTCACACAAAATATGAGAATTACATTGATGACGTAACATTCAACCAGCCTGTATGACAGCTTATAATCAGAACTTAAGTATTTTAAAAGTTGAAAGTATTTATAGTTTGAGGAACAGAAACAGCTTAATTCATCTCACTTTGTTGTTGATTTCTTCAAAGGCACTTGCTTTAAGGTGAGCATTTAAAGAGGTTGGCTGGTTGTTATTTTAAAATGGAACAGATTTATACCTACTTTTCAATGAACTGCACTGTCAAGACACTGCCCATGGCACTCCCATAGTTTAAGGCTCTGCTAGAACATACAGACATGCAGGAACCTGCTGTCTAATTCAACTTTGAAAAATAATAAAAAAAGAAATACTGCATGGACAGAAAAAAGGAAGAAAAAGAAAAATGTAGTTTCCTATTTCACAAACATCACAAGTCACCTTCCTGGTTGGAAGGAGTGGAAAAAGCAGTGCCATTGCCTGAAATGATGCATGTTGCTGGATTACTACTACATATCATTAGTGAGAATTACAGTCTTGGCAGAATAAGCAACACAGATTGAAATAACTGCAGCAAGTATAACACTAATGCTGAGAAATAAGTAAATGATGGAATTATGGCCCACTATCAGTTTGCAGAGCTTAATAGCTTTCCCAAGTTATTATTTTTCCATAGAACTTTGAAAATGTTTCTATACTTTCCTAAGTAACATAGAGTTACTAGGATTACAGTGCGAGTAGCAGAGAAAACCACTCAAAAGTTGACTTTGATTTTTGCTGAAAGCCTTGTCAGAAAAGTAAGCATTTTACAAGTTTAAGAGTTGAGATTAGACACTACTTTACAAAATGAATTATTACTGAGATTAGATGCTGCTTTTAGAGAATGAATTATTACTGCCAAAAATATTCCAGGTATTAACATTTTGTGCACTTGCTTACACCATACAGTGATACAAAGATGAAAAAGTGAAGTTGAATTAATTTTAATTCTACAAAATTGGAATTCAGCTAGACAAACTGATTGTTAATTAACAGAGGCTTTCTATGCACATTCAGAAGACTATAAAAACAAAGACATCAACAAAGTGATTCAGGAGCAAATTACAAACAATAAAAAAATCATCATGAGGTAATTTTCAAATGCATCCATATTCAAATTTTGCAGTATTTGTATCAAGTGAAATGTATCTACCCAAGGAACCAATTCAAACACACACACAAACACAGATACACAGATATACATGCTTAAAGTAGCAGAGTTTTTGTGGTCAGTTCTGACCGTCAGATGTATCGGAACACCAATTCATTAGTTGTGATAGAAGCAAAATAATCACACATATGATACTCATTTGCGCAAGTGTTCAAACAGCCACATCTCTGTATCACTGATATGCTGACATAGCTTTCCACAGGTTTCTGAAAGATGGCACATTCATCCAATGATGTTTGATGGCTTTTATTAAACTCTTCAAGCAAGAGGTATTCTCCTCACTTCTAAGTATTTATGAAGATTGTTTTCAATTCCAATGACACTAAAGTGAGCATTAAATGTGGGTTTTGTTCCTTAATCCATGATTTAATCTAGGAACATAAACTTTACCCTATATGCGCAGGCAGCTCTTTTTCAATTTTATGCCATATATTTGATTGCAGCTGTCTTTTTTTAATGTTATTACTAGCTGTCATCCTCACTTTACAAACTGCAATTAGGCTTGATGGTTAAAGTGCACAAACTATATTTCTGAGAGCTGTTGCATGTAACAAAGGGATTAGATTGTGTATCTCATGTACCTTTCCTACCACTGACTATTTTTTGGCAAACTGCTATCCTCAACAGCCAAGATTAATTAGTGCCTCTATGTTTTTCTGCAAGATGTATATCCAAGATATAGTAGAGCCATAATGAAAGAGCTAACTATCAACAAATATTTCAGGTAATGAGCCCCGCCAATCAGGACTTTTGAACGACCTTGCAAATGTAATCCCAGCAGAAATTCTTTCAAAATGCCTGACCGTTTACCTTATAGCCTGCAACAATTCATGAACATTCTATGCATACATTGTGATAACACATTTTAGGTGTTAACCCTCCACCACCCTCAACACTTCAAAAAAGCGTAGCTTTCTTTGTATTTTGCACCCTTCTGAGAAGCTGCTGTTCCTGTAAGCGAGAAGCCATGTAAGCGCTGCTGGGTCTGCAAATCTAAATGACCACACACAGTGTTACAAAAAGTCTCACCACCCAAAAGATATTCCAGGTGTTCTGGGTACTTTTAAGTTAGCTGTGATTCAGTGTACAAGTCCACCCACTTTCACTCTCTACGAGGGGGGCTGCTGCGCTTGTATCTCTGCTGCCCTCGTCCTCAAACCTACACTTATCTGGAAAAGATGCCAGCAGAATCCAAAATGCTCAAAAATTGCACCAGCTATGACACTGACATTTACAAGCAAGTCATAATATGAAGAGAATAGGAATAGAAACCTGTCAAACCAAGTAAATAAGCCCCAAGGAAGTACATGCAAGAATCTAGGCTCTGTTCTCTATTTTTTTTTCTCTGTTATTTTTTGTTACTCTTTTTTTTGGTAAGAAAAATTGTCCGTGAGTTGATCAGACTTTCAACTGAAGGCCAAAAATTAAATGGTGCATAGCAATGTGGATTTGTACATTTTCCCCCGTTTTTTTTCCTCCTCCTTTTTGGCGCAATGGAACACTCTTCACAACAGGTTTACATTCCAGCTGAGCTAACTATCCTGAAACCCTTGAGGAAGACCTAGACTCTAGGTTGAGTACGCCGCCCTTCCTCCCAGGTTAGGAAGGTGTTCTCCTTGTACTACTGCTGGTGAACCACCCACCCAAGCAGTGAGCAGCATGGCTAATGGTCCCAGAACTCCCCAATGTAGCCATTGCAGCCACTTACTTGCATCTGAAGAAGTGAAAAATGCTTTTGCATTGACGGGAGAGATGTACAAGAATTATGTTGTGGGGTTTGTTTTGTTTGTTTGGGTTGTTGTTTTGTTTTGAGGTTTTTTTACTTAAAAATTAGATAAGGACAAGACATTTTATTCTTAACTTACATAAACAGTTATTAACAGAGTTGTAAAAAAGACTACGTAAGGCTATGCTAGTCATTAAATGCATTGAAACACCCATAGTCAAAAGGTGAATCCATCTATAGAATTGCTATTAAGGAGAGGAATTGCTGGAAATAAAATTTGTTCCTTTATAGCAAGTAAGAAAACCATCTATTGATTCAAGTGTTATCGCTTGTTTGAATAAAGACTACCATTGTTACATTTAATTAATACAATGAAATTGTCCAGTCTATTCTATTAGTTGTTTAATACAGTTAGAACAAAGAGCTAAGTACTCTAAGCTCCTTACAGAACTTCAAAGGAAAATTGAAAAGTAGTGACATTTCTTGACATCATAAGGGTTTTTTTATTTTATAGACTTCATTTTCTGTAATACTCCACTTCCTAACTAGCAGAGAAGCAATATATGCAATTCCAATATACTGTGACAATAGTTACCAAAGACAAGTATCATTTATTGATCACATTAAGACAAACACAGCTACACTTGCAGTGTCACAGTACTAGTCTCTCTACTAACAACAATGTTAAGACAGCACAAGCTTTCATAATGAGGTAGGACTGCTCTTGCACCCTTTGCCAAAAGGGTACAGAAACTGGCAAGATACAGGCATCACTGCCTAACAGAAGGAAAATAACTTCTTGTCATTTACACATACGTGTAACATACAATTACATATTAGTACTGACAAAGGTCCGTTTATTAAACTCTTCAAGCAAGAATTATTCTCCTCACTTCTAAGCATTTATGAAGATAGTTTTCGATTACAATGATACTAAAGTGAGCATTAAATGTGGGTTTTGTTCCTCAATCCATGATTTAATCTAGGAAGATAAACTTTAACCTTTATGCGCAAGCAGCTCTTTTTCAATTTTACGCCATATATTTGACTGCAGCTGTCTTTTTTGCCAAAAGGGTCAAGAAACTGGCAAGATACAAACATCACTGCCTAACAGAAGGAAAATAACTTCTTGTCATTTACACATACGTGTAACATACAATTACATATTAGTACTGACAAAGGCCCATTTCTGAAATCCTATACTAAGAAGTGTTACCAAAACCTGCCTACTAAAAATGTGCTGGTTTACTCACTGATAAGGGAGATGTGCAAGAAAGCAAACACTCCACCTTCATATATCCATACAAATCTATGCATCAGGACAGATACAAAGCACAGCTCTTGATGTGGTTCAATTTGCCTTATCCAGATCACCCACTAAACCTTCTCTAAGCTATGTGTGCTAGACTAAATTAGCTGAGTTTATTACAGCGTGTGTTAGTGAGATGACACGCTGTTCACAGGAGGATTTTCCTGCAGCACAGCCAAGCAGAACGCAAGTGGAGCAGGGGGACGAGAGCAGGGACTCAGCTGTTGCTTTGCTCCTCAAGGGTTTTTCCTTGCGGGGGCTCGAAGGGAAGACACCATTCCCTAAGCAGCCAGGACAAACTTGGTCTTTGGTTCACAGCAGCTTGTTTCACTTGCATCATCAGTGAAAACTAAAAGCCAGGGGCTTTCATGCAATTGGGTCTTGAACAACCAACAGGTAGAAAATTGCCCAAGACCTGAAAGCGGTTTAGTATTACTCCGAGATACCACCAGATAGCATATCAACTAAGAGACAAATGCTAATTGCCAAGGTATCTGTAACATCATACTGAAGCAAGTACCGTAAATATTCACTTCAATTCAAAACTTCAATTTGACAAAACATTTGTACTACTACTATTTACGCACTCAAGATTTACCATTGCAAATACTCCTGATGGAATAAGGTAAAACCTCTCAATTTTGTATTTCCTGTGTGTATAAAACTCCAGCTGAATTCCACAGCCAAAAATGTAGCTCTGAAAACATAACTGGAAATATATATTATGCTGGCTAATTCAAAATTGACTTTGAGATAAGGAATTAGTACTAGTAATTTCAAAATATGAATTGAGAAATACAAATATTTGCAAATCCTCAATGTGTTAATTATTCACTGAAATTTGAGTAATTGTGGATGATTAATGTGTTGAAAAATTTTGTAGTCTGTTCATAAACAAAGACCTCCAAAAGCTAAGAATAGCATTTTAAGCAGATGTATACAATTTAACAGTGCCAAAATTAGTAACCTTTTAACTAATCACTTACTAAATAGCTATTTTTCCTAAATATAAAGCATTCCCATTAATTCCGCCTTTATAAACTGCATTTTTGAAGTGCATACAGAATTTATTGTGGCCTTATATTGTCTAACTTGGTTTACAATACATCTGAAACCATCTTAGTGAAACTAAGTGAATAATTTCAGTTCATGCCAATATGGAGACAACAGAATTTGGCTCCCTATGTCAAAACCTGTCATACAATAACTTCAAAAATTAAGAACTATTATGGTGATTAATTTGCTGCACTGCTTTACAACAACAAATATGTAGATATGGTGCTCCAGTATCACTTAGGTACTGTATCATCAATAAACATATGACATCTTTATTAAAAAAAGATTGAAAATTATGAAGCTACTCAGCCATCTGTGCTGCTAGGACTGCACGCTTTCAGCATTATTTAAAACAGACTAGCTAATACACATTCCTGATATATAATTAAAAGTGGGTGGTTTTTTGACTGGAGGATGTTATTTCATTGAAGTTTGAACATGGGCAGGAATTGCAACTATTCTACAAAATTACATGTACAAAAAGAAAGAAGCCGTTTTTCAAAAGTAATCTGAGTTTATGTATAAGACAAAGCTTGAAAGGAAAATGCTTAGAATAAAATCTTGGGTTTGGCATCTTTGGAAACTACTTATTTATTAAGCAGATTCATCTTTTCCATCAGCATCTATTACATCTCTCAGAGTGGTGTCTTTCAGCTTCAAGATACTAATGTTACTTAAATTTCTGTGCCTTCTTGGTCTCTTGTCCTTCCTGAGATTATTATTAGCATAAACCAGTAAGAATTAGGGTTGGACTGTCTTCACATATTTGCAACAGATATATTTGCAGCTTTTCAATAAGATTTTTGCAGTTAAAGTTGAATGAATCCTTTAAAATATTAAAAATACCAAAAATAAATGTAAGTAAATAAAAAAAAATATTTCTGTGCTACTGATATATCTTTGAAAAACATACTCTTCTTGGATTCACAAGATTTAAATTCCTAAAGTCTCTTCCCACTTAATGATTATACTTCAGAGAACTTCATAGGCATTCACATGAGAAAACTTTTGTATTTGAGTGTCTAGAAGACATGCAGTTTCCTACCTGTGCTTGAAATTACACTAAACCCACTATTTTTAAGGGACTTCAGGGGCTCTTAGCAATTATCTAGAGAACACACATTGCTGAGAGCTCTCACCTGGTCTTGAGGTCTGCGTGCCTGAAAGAATGCAGACAGAAAAACATGACTCGATGGCAGAAGTGGCACAGATTTATCGTGACCTTATCTTGATGTCACTTCTCCTATACAAGTAAACTGAGATCCTCAGATCTGATGATCATTGGAAAAGCCTGTGATCATTTTCTGTTCACTTCAAGTCAATGGCATTCCTATACAGGAGGAAACCGGAGGAAGTCAAAGAGAAAGCTGGAGCTTAACTAGAACCCAAATGCCTACAGATCTGCTTACATGAACACACTACACATGTACACCTCGCTCCAAGCCCAGATGTAGCCCTGCCGAATCAGCTGTCTGCTCAATGCAAAGGTCCATTTTGTAATGAACTGCCCTCTACTAAAGTATGCATTGGGTTGGGGGAAACCAGAAGTTCATATATGAAGTCCATGTCTCTGCAAGAATATTTTCGTATGTTCTCACCAATTCTTTCTTAAAAGTTTTTTCCAGTGAGGAAATGTGACCTTTCAAAACCCTCGGGTTACGTGTGGGACTGATCAAGGTGAGGGGGAACTAGATTGCCACACACAATTTAACACCATTTCATAAATCCCACAGGCTATCCTTGCCCATCTTGTGCCACCCTCCTGTAGAGGAACACAAGGTGAACCTCCAAAACTGAAAAGCAACCAAGCAGGTAGATTTCACAGATGTCATGTGTTGCTCATTACACTAAAACTTCGAATGTTTATCCCTCACAGGTCAAGCAAGCTAAACTATTAAAAAGGAGTGAAAAAAAGACATTGAAAAAACAGATTGTGTTTGCTGCCTGTAACCTATTGCTTCCAGCAATTCATGGCCATACTTGCTAAAATTATGCATGTTTAGCATGTATATTACCATAGCAGCATCTCTCTGCATCTTAGCTTCCCTTTGCAGGGCTGTATCAGAATATGCTAAATAATCATGGTTTCTTTTTACCCCGTTTCCAAAGTGCTTCCTTTTCCAGGCCTAATTAGAGCTGATATTCAGTGTAATTAGTTGATTTTAGAAATTTTCTATGAAAAAAGGCAATCTGCAGCTTCTCATCAGCTTATACCATGGAAAAAAAAAAAACCTGCGATGGTTAAATATCTACAATATTTGCAGCTTTTCTAAAGGTATTTCTACACCATTAAAATAAAGTAAAATGGAACAATCAGTTGGAATAAAATTCAAGCTGGTGTACCTCTACTGAAAAGGGGAGGAACCCTCAATAAAGCTAGCATGGGATAAAGGCCCAAAAGATTCAACATCGCAGAGAGAATTAGTAAAACATCAGATATGAGATCATAATAGAAAAATTTGTTTATACAAAGTCAGCTACTCCTAATTCATAAATAAATAAAATAATTTTAAAAGCTGCATGTGTCAGGTTTGAGGATAACACTCCTGTAAAAAAAGTTTCTGAGACCAGACATAAGTTTTCCAACTAAGGGCTCCTCCCCAAACATGACTGGACTGAAACACCTTTTTAATCTATCTATCTTCCATTGAAATACCATTTTTGTAAAATTTTAGACACATTACTAAATCTGTAGAGATTTTTTGGTATAGCATAAAAGCAACACATGAAAGAAAAAAGTGTTTGCTGTTCCGTGGCATTATATTCATTATATTAATGATTATTCAATATAGTAAACAATAACTCCCAGGAACCTCAGGATATATACATTCATACTCTATTAACTACATATAATCAAGTGTCTAGTAGAGGCAAACTTCAATACAAGTAATATATCAACAAAAGTCAGACATATCAACAAATCATGTCTTCATCACATATAAAAATGTAGGTATGTTTGATTTTTTAAATTAAAGATACTAACATTCTTAATTGCATTTCAGTTTTCTTGCAGCCATTTTATTTTGTTTCATCTAAATTTTATTTTCATGCACAGCTTTTTATTTTCCCTTCTCTTATACTACGCACAGTTTTAACAAGTTATCTCAGACTTGAAAATATATTTTTACCGTTAAGGAACATTTGAACTGAAATTATAAAAATCATACTCAAATCTTACTTGTGCTGTGAAGAAAGGCCCATTAATTTTATTCCAGGCATGGTCTGGCTGAGTGAAAGCTATCTAAATATGCAGGTGCCTGAAGGCACAAAGCACTGAACGACATAGATGCAAAACCAATTTTGGAAAATTTAAAATATATTAATGAGACCAGTAATTTCTGCTTCATCCACTGAAAACATTTAATTAGATATGCATATTCTCCAAGCAAATGACTGCTAGTACAATCCCACAGCAGGATGTGTGAAAGTAGTTTTATTTACTGAATTATCTTCCTGACTAGTATCATCAAAGGATTATTGGAGCACTGAAGACATTGTTCAGAATCTCTTGGGTCAAAAAAAGAAGAAGAAAAAAGTCATTTACAGTATAATATTTCTGCAGCCTCATTATTCTCTGCAGGTTCATTCTACATTATTGCCGTACCAAAGAAGTACGAGAACAGTTGGATGGAACAGTTACCACCTCTTCTTGTGCTCTGCCATACAACGGGGCCCATGCCACAGCACATCTCAGTGACTGGAAACCCCCTAGACTTTCTCCCTTCTTTTAGGAAGGGAGCTAATTACTGTCTTTTTACTCTGCCTTCAAGAGACAACATCCATCAACTTCTTCCACCATTCAGTGTTGGTTATGTACCTTCACTCCCACACACCTCTGTCATGCCGACGAAGGACTTGTGTCCCTCTGGACTGTCTCAGGGTAACAGTCTTCACCACTGGAAACACCGAGGAAGACCCCGGGAGAAGATCTTGCCCCCTAGGAACTCAGCAAGCTTAGGTTGCTAAAGCACAACATGGATTTGCAACTGACTCTTAAATCTTGGTGCACATCCTCAGCACCTGCTGTTACTGTCCGGTTTTAGTTCAGCTTGCTCCTCCCCCTTTCAAATCCTGGATCCAGAAAAGAAACCCTACAGCCTTACCAGCAGACTTAGTTGTTATTTATCCTGGGTGTTCAGTATGCTATTGTTACTCTGGATTCTATGACAGGCACAGGGAGGAAGTAAGCTCCCATCCCGTTCTCAGTGTAGCCACTGAATTTCAGAACGCGAGGAACCCCTCTGCTGAACTGAGCTGTGGCACGCATGGACCTGGACCCCGGTCATCTATAGGCTCAGCCAGGACCACTGGGGTACCATCTGCCCGAGTGGCCCACTTCCACCTAGCTCTCACATGAACTTCTAGTAACAATGCAATAAACCCCACAATTTCTAAAAGCAAAAACACGTCCTCACTTTGGGATAGCTACTGCAGGTTCTTGTGTGTCTTTAGACACAGGCAGGGATACTTTGGAAGTAGTGCTCAGAGATGCAAACTAAAAACCTCATCGCTTTCATGAAGGAAAATACAGTTTTAACACAAGTCACTGCTACGCTGTTGCTCTGAACTGTATAAACAAAGATATCAGTCTTTACAGTTCAGTATCCTGTCTGCCTGCACCTTATGGAGAGCAGTTTCTTCAGTATTTTCATTCCATAGCTTTATGACACTGCCCTTGTTTCTGAGGCTACAGGAATCTTTCCTAAGTGGTATTTGGAAACTAACAAAGGACTAGAATTGCAGTGTCCACTCGTTACATTATACCTAGCCCAAAACTACACTTTATGACCAAATTACTCGTAATGGAAAAAAAAAAACCAAGTTAGTTGCCTTGTTTGGTTGGTTTTTAAGTTACTTAAACACATAAAAGACCTCTAGAGTTTTGTTTGTGGTTTTTTGGAGTTTTGATTGTTGTTGGTTTTTTGGTTGTTAGGTTGAGGCTCTTTCCTACGGCAAAATTAACTTTTTTGCATATTAATCGAGTTTCCAGTGCCTTCACACAACTGAGTATTTTACACTGAAATATGAGCTCTGGAGTCAAGGAAGCTAATTGGTTTCACCCAGGAAAATAAGCCACTACCTCTGTGACCACCCTGACCTGCTTTGGAGTTCTCCCTTACATGCAATAAAAGCCAACTTGTACCGGTAGAAACTACTAGCTTTGTTATCTTCTCAAAGTCTCCAAGCAAAACATGACATCGTAATGGCCAATTATAGCTCAACACCTGCTGTTGGGAGGAGAACCTCATTATTACTTAATTTGAAGAACAGCCACTTTAATGTTTTCTGAAAAATAAGTAATAGCTGAGCAGCCACTTCACCAAGCCAGCCAACCCACAGGAAGCCCTCTCCAAGACTGACCGCGAAGTCAGGCAGATATAAATGACTGCTTTGCCAAGAGAGGAAAGGATTGAAATCCAAATTTCCATAGTTTTTACAAGAAAACAGAAGTAGCAGCTCCAGAATCTCTTCCCTCCGGTTATCCAGAATATTTCCATCCTAAACACTCTCAAAATTGTGATTCACTGCATGCTAATAAACACATTGAGAAAAAAAATGAAGACAAAACTAACCTAAATAGGGTCATTTTCCAGGCTATTGATTTAATGAACTTATATTTCCAGTAAGTTTCTCTCACTATAAAGTAACACTAGCTGTATTACAGACTGAACGCAGTTGATTTCTTGAAAACACATACTGAAGAACACAAAGAAGGGATGCACTGCAAGACACATAATACGGCAAAGTCTATGATAACATCACCAACATGCTAACAAACACCATCCAGTTGTATTAATTGTATAAATAACAAGGTAGGCTCCTCCCCATCTGAACCATATATAAATATTTGTTGTCAAAAAGTGCATGAAGTATAAAGGTAAGGTTGAAAGGGCTTCAAATATTTCTCATGCAACAGATGTTTACAGCTAATGTTTTTACATCTATCAACAAGCTTGACTACAGGAGATAACAGGACAGCTACCTGTACCACTGCATGAAATAAAGCAGACTTCTCCAACCCAAATTTCTCTTTTGCACCTACCCTCTTTGAGATGCTGTGTGACAGTAAACTTCCATGCTTGAAATGATCATAGAGGTGATAAAGATTCATGTGAAAGACCAAAAGTGTTGATTAAATGATAATTTGCATCCAGAGGCAGCATACAGGATGTCTTAAAAAAGTTTGCCTTCCAATTGGTTTGGAACTATGAGTAACAGAATAACATTATTATATGAGATAGAAATTATTTTTTTTGCAGTTAAGAAAAAGCAAAGTCATAACATCTCAATCCTTTCTGACACAATACAAAATACATCTTAAGCCATTAAAATTCTGTGTTTCAGGTGCTGTGTCCAACTCAAAGCCAATCAGGTTAGTCTTGATTTATTAGTTATTATGAAGGAGATTAAGATTCTCCTCTGTAAAGCTATAAATGACCCAAAAGTACAACTGATATGAACAGGGTTGATTGTGTAAGACCTATTTAGAAGACATTGACGCCACCATGAAGTTTCCATTCTAACTTATTTATCAAACATAGCCTAGTAAGGCTGAAATTTCTATACTTGTGGTTTTACTTCTATTTTTAAAAGTGATAGTTAAGAATAGTTTAACCATTTTTGAGAGTAAGACTAGGAAAAAGATTTCTCCTGTCAAAAATATTAGTCTTACAGCTATTTTCTTTAGATATCAATCTGTCCTTGGAGTTGCAAGGAAATTCAGCTTGCCTAGTTGGGACACATCCTTCCCAGTCCCTGTGAGACAAGAGAGAGAGGAAGAAGATACCTAAACTGGGAGAAGTTGCAGTCATCAGAAGAGTCTGGCAACTGTATTTCAGCACTAAACATATGGCAGCACACCAGGGAGCGATCATAAAAAAAAACTTTTCAGTTTTTCATAACTTTCACTGGCTCCCAGTGCAATGAACACAGAAAGCAAAGATCCTGTCTATTTCTCTCTTCCAGCACTTCCTTTGAACACACAATAGTGTGGAATAAAAGATGATAATGGTCCTGAAGTGTAAGCAAAAAATAAAAGAAATAGTATGAGAACTACTAAAGAATGGAGGAATAAATGGCTTGTCACATAGGTCAGGCCACCCTTCCCTCTCGCCCCCTCCCCCCCCCAAAAAAAAACCAAACAACAAACCCTGGAAAAAACCCAAACCACAAAACCACACAAGTTTTCATGAAAATTAATTGAAGTTATTTTTGATGAGAATCCATGGAGGAGAAACTAGATCTCCTACGGCAAGAACCTGAAGATCAGAACTCAGACTGGTGAGCTGATGGCCATGGAGACACACCACCAGGAGGGGCTTCCAGGTGGCATGAGGAAGCACAGCAGAATCAGAGAAGCAAGGCACAGATCCCTGATCTCCCATTGCCCCAAACTGCACTGTTCCTACGCTGTCAAACGTACATGCAAAAAAAAAAAAAATCACCCTCAGGGATATTTTTGGCCCATTCCAGTGGTTAGTCTATTGAGAGAATGCCAAATTCCTGTGAATTTAACCCCAGTGGCAAAGATTATAAGCACAGCTGGTAACAACACACACAAACACATACCCGCACCACATCTACCGCAAAATCATGCCCTAAACACACTCAAAGCCACAGCACTAATTGCTATGAAAAACTGATCGAAACTGCCTCTAAGGTGGATCCCAGATTTAACATATACTTCTAACTTTGATAGCTCTGTGCTGTGGCTTCTTATTTGTCAGAGAGAGATATTAAGGCGGCATCACCTTGTAGGCAGAGTGAAAACAGCCTGACCAGTGTTCATGAAATGTTGAGATTATATGGGAATGAGAACCACTATGTATGTCACTGTGCACTTAAGAAAATATATCAAAATGCACAGCAGCAATGGGTAAAATGAACAGTTGCACAAGTTTCATCAAATGCGGCATTTCCTTGTTGTTGGCATCACAAGTTCAAGACAAGTTTGTGTTCTTTTCTACAAGAAATACCAGACGCCTCACAATACGTAACAGACTTTACATTTGGGATATCTTCCTCATTTAACCTCAACCAGTTAAGTATAGACTTCATTGAATTTTCACATTAGGAAGAAATGTCACAGAAGAGAAAGTTGCCATAGAGACACATAGACTCATTTCCAATCATTTCAAATATAGTTAGACTCAATTATTTATTCAGTTCATCACAGAACCATTTATACTTTTATATGAAATATTCCAGAGTGAGAGATATTTTTTAAGTATGTAAAAAAAGAACTTTAAATAGTAGTAAATGGTTTCAGGGAAAAAAAGGTTAAAATTGTGATCAAAAATAACTTTGTTCACAAATTAGGTAACATTTCAAGCAGTTAGGCCTTTATTCTAGGTAATTCTACATTTCCTTATCAGTCTTATATGCAAAAGGTTTGTGAGGAAAAGGGATTGTTTTGCATTCATTTTACAAGCCTACAAGAAAAAAGAACAAACCTGCAATGCTTCATATTACGCTTATTGAAAATTTATATGAATCTTCTCTTTAAAGACATGATATAAAGACTAAAATTGTCACAATTATTAATGGGAGTGAAAGCAACACAATACTGATGAGAAGAATCTGGAGCTGTCATGCAGAATGCAATCCTCTTGATTGACAGCTATGACTTTGTAATACTGAGACCTTCTGCTATTCGATTAAAACAACATCAAGATGGAAAGATCTCTTCAGTTTACAGGTCAGAAACATCAGTCTCTGTTCCTTCTGCAGTTGTCAGAAGTGATATGGGGCAATTAACTAAGTCTGGAATAATGTCAGACAGGTGGTACTTTTCTTTTAAAGCAATTCATTAGGGAAGGCTTGTCACTTGTGACATTCCCACATAAATCCTGGTGCTCAGCATCTTCTCCAAATCAGTTAAATTGCTCCCTTGAATATGAAAATACTTCAAAGGAGACTGCATAGTCATCTAATACAACAGTTTAGAATTTCATTTGGCAAACCTTTAACAAAACCAAAGTACAGCTCCTTAACCTTATGTATAAGCAACAAGAATTTGCAAAGTGAGAAGACCCACAGAAAATGGAGCAGCTGCTATCAGCAAGATAACAAGAAAAAGAAATATTGCAAAGAGGAATGGCAGACTTGGTCAGTGTACAACTGCCATTCGAATACCCTCTCCATCATTTCATGAATTCCACTAGGTTGCCTATTCTTACTATGGTTATAACACATTGCAAAAAGGTTCAACAGTGAGCAGAAATATTCCATAATACTATGGCATATAATTCTAATATTTTTTCCTCTATCAATAACTTCAACTAAGTCTAAAAAAATTGAAGATTATCTACCAAACCAACTATGTTGTTTATATAAGCACTATGCACTGGAATCCTCTAATGTGAAAACCAACCAGCAGGATGGAAAGAGAAAGGACATGATGTGAAAGTAACCTTAGTTTGCACCTTTTAACTGAGTGTCTTCAAAGGAAAATAGATTTTATTTTCCAAAGTTTTTGTTGCTTGTTTTAGACTGAAGGGAAAGAATGCTAAAATCTAACCCAAACCCCCAAGAAAATACATTCATGAAAATATATTTAAAACACATTGCAGAGACCTTGCTTATAATGAATATAGTCTTTTAAGATTGCAGGGGTCCAGCTGAGGAAACTCATTAAAAACATAAGCAGTACTAAACTGTCCAAAATAACTGATTGCCTCTAGTACCAATACTGTCCTATCGTGCAATTATGCATATTGAAGGTCTCAACAGGATTATGGACTTGTTAGTTGGAAAGACCAAATTTAAAAGCTTTTACATGATGAATTGGTTTTATTTCAGGTCAGGTATGGACCAAGCAGCCTCCTAGACTACCTAGCAGCATGCTTACTCGAAAATTTACTCATGCTGCTGCAAATATCATTTGGGAAATATGATCATGACATCAGCTCCATGCAGGGTTTTCAACAATATCCATTATAGCTTGGAAAGTTAGTTTCCTTTGATTTTCAATATGCACATTAATTTCTGGACAGAAAGTCTTTGATTTATAAGCAGAAGTCTTGGTGCCTTACCTGAAGGTGTGTCAGTTGCTCAATGTTAATTTATCTGGGGATTTTCAAGGGACAATTTCAAAGATTCAGAGGCCCTTAGTTTAGTAGATAACGTATGTTCTGGTTTTATTAACTTAAAAAAATAAAAATCACCTGCCATGATTTTGCACACCTCTTCTCTACAAATAAATCTCTTTGACAGTAAATTACTGCCATGTTAGTCAAGAAAGTCAAAGCTCTTAATTGCTATGTGTATACAGATTTTTGATAAGCCATATCCATTGAGTAGTAGCCTTCTCTTCTCGAGCCAACATTCCCACTAACCATCATTGTCCGTAGGAGAAACTTCTATCTGCAAACAGCAACAGCTTTTGGATTTAAAAAGGCCCTTAAACATTTACTTTTAAGAATGCCAATCATCTCCTAGTGACAGTATTTTTTTTTTTTAAGTCTAACTAGCACTGTCAGCTGCAAAGATACTGACAAGAAGCACTGCAGAAAAGCAGCTTAATTCATTTTGATATGAAAAAAATCATTGATCAAGATTTACACAGTTATTGTCATTTTGACTTCCACTGCAAAAGAAACTGGAAGTTATGACAGCTTCTCAAGATAGTTCTGCCTTGGTCCCCATGATTGCTACAAATCCTAGACTTCAAATATGAATGTAAACAGTGAACAAAACAAGGTTTCCCCATCAGGTTTTCAGCAATGAAAATGTTGACTTTCACCAGATCACTAAGCACATTTATTAATCTGTACATGGAAAGACAGGTCAAAAGGCATGCTTGTTTCTATCAGGGGACTAGGACAAATTGTATATACTGTGCGAACAGCTATATAATAAAGTTATCCTTCAGAAAAAAAAAAAATCACATTTTTGTAAACAGTATGCACACAGCATGTAAAATGAAACATGTAAGAAATAGTTACTTATCTTGCATTACACTAACTGTTGGTTTCCATGACAAATGAAAGACTGCAGCAGCAAAGGTAACACATTTGCTTAGCTTTTAAGCCACAATGGTAGGATGCCTGCTGAGTGAATTTCATTAAGGCCAGCCAAACAAAGTCAAGCCTATTTTCAAGAGTAAGCAGCAGTGTCTGAAACCCTTGCATTTTCTTTCTTTGGAATTAGACTTTGGGTAAAACTATCCTTTTATAGACTACAAATTACTCCTGCTAAGAAGCAGAATATGTTCAAAAGAAAAGGTCATTGCAGATGGTGGGAAGTTGTCATTTCTTTTGCTGGATTCAAACATTTGGAATTTTTTCCACCATTCCAAGTTTGTGTGTTTATATTCTTTCAGTTTTAATTTACTCTACAGCTTTTTTCCAAAAGATTAACTTCACAGAGTTCTTACTCGGAAAGCTTCTCACAGTAAGTGACAGAAATATTTTAAAGATTCTCCACATTACCTTGTGCTGTAATTAAAAGGCTGGACAAAACAGTACACCAGAACCATCAATCCAATGCTCAAAATGGTCATTTGCCTTATTTTCAAGTATAATATCCTTGGCCTTAAGAATTTCTACTAGAATCAAGAAAGAGGGTGGACAGGTGCGTCAAGTAAAATAACCCCAAATTGTTTCAAGCTGGACAACCCTACAATGTTTTAAATCCAACTCAGTTGAGATGTTGCAGACTGCCAAACACGGAGACATCAGCAAATAAGTGACTGATGGCTTTGATAGCCCTTGCACAGCAAAATACATCACGGGCAGCTGCACACGCAGCAATTTCATGGGAAGAAATGACAGCTTCTTCCAAGATGGATTATTCTTGTGACATCTTGATTTCCTTGCTACACGGTCTGCGAGGCTGGCCAGCTTTCCAGCAGATCTGGTGCAGGTGTCAAGTGTCTTTAGACAGCGCATGGCAGGCACCTGCTCTCCACCCTGCCTGTGGTTGCTCTGACAGACCTCAAGAGGAGCCCCGACATCACTCAGCTGTGCAATGGGCTTGCATCAGCTTGAGAACAAGAACTATTTGCCAAACCAAGAGCTGTGCTGTGGCCTTCTAGGCGAATTCCCAAGAACATGTAGGAGGAGGAGGTCTCTCAATGGCATAGAAAAAAGAATCCCGCAAAAGTGGCAAAAGAGAAATAAGGCCCATTGCAGAAGCCATCACCTCAAGCTAGACAAACACCCATTTCAAAATTTTGACAGTGCAGGGCAGTACTGTACTGCCCTGCCTGAAACCCCAAACAGGACACTTTGCCTGCTTTTTAAACATATTTGTATTCTCCTGCTGAATTTCTTCAGGTTCTCATATACTCCAGCTTTTCAGATGCTGGAGCACTCTACATAGGTTGAGTCAAGTGTCTTCAGGCCTGAAGCAACATTTAGCAACTGCACCTTGATTTCAGGATATTTAGCTTTCTAATTCTTTCTTCAGACACAGCACAATTCCCTTTTCTACATGTCTGTGACATAACTCTATATAATTCCTGAATCTTAAATATAGTTTCGGGAGTTCCTATACTGCATCTTGTATAACCACTCCTACACACTGGTGGCTGAATTGGTATGATCCACTACTCCTTTTCAAAAATACTGGACAACTTCAGTGACAAATGAGTCAAAGCTAACTTTTCCTCATTCTTCTCAGTCTAAGCATGACTGTCTCACTCATCTCAGTGAGCTTTTACTACCTGCAGCTCACAGACTGCATTGCTAAATCTGGATGTTTTAACAGAAGTGCAGTATTGACCATGCCTGTAATCTGTCCCCGAACTCTTAACTCCAGATTTGATGTGCTTCATATTACAGCACATCAAAATGATCAGCTGCATTTCACACTTTGCTAGGTATGTACACACACAGAGTTGGATAGGGTTTATATTGCATGCATTGAGATTGGACTCCTGTAGCTCTAGCAGAAATGAGAAGTAAAATGAAAATATGTATATTTGATTACAAGAACTGAGGCACAGAAACATTAACTGTTCTGCTCAAATTCAGAAATGTCATCTGTGAAAAAGGCAGGAAAGGAATTTTTTCATCTTGAATCTCAGTCTTGATCACAAATCTGGATATCTAAGTACTACAGATGCACTGCAGAACATAAATTATCCAATCTGCAATAGATATCTACACTGTTGCTCCTTAACATGGCTAGGAGTCATTGCTGGAAAGAAATTGCTTTCATCAAACCACCCATAAAAAAATAGAAATACAATTGTTACACATGCATAATTTTGCCTCCTCAAATCCATGTCATTAATGAAATCTATCACAGATAAGGCAAATTATATAATTTTAAAAAACTCATAATGAGCAGCTTGCCCAATACGTACAAAATGCACCTACTTATGTTTCTACAAACTCATGCCAGAAAAAAATGCTCTACTCAGCTTAAAAAATAGCTTAGCTTCCCTACCTGTCCCCACACAAAACTGGATCAAGCTAACAATTACTGCCAGCAAACAAAATGAAGTAAGAATAAACAGCTTGGTATTTTTGTTTAAAGATTCCTGAAAACCACTGATATTCTCACAGTAAGTAGTTGCCATTCACAACTGCCTGCTAAAAATAAAAACAAAATATCCAACTTGAGCAGACAATGGAATTAGGGAAAAGAAAAGCAGGTTCAGTTTGTGGTTAAAATTACTCCCCCCACCCCCAAGACACACTATAAAGCAATCAATAGAGCTTTGGCAGATGCTAAATACCTTTTTGAGATAATGTAAGTGAAATACACCACAGTAAATTAGATGAATAAGTACTATTCTGCATGGCTGGCATAGAAGTAGTCGATGCATTTAGGGGAAGGGCTGAGAAGCGTTCGTGCCAATGGCAGCCCACAAAGCCTCCTTTGGAGCTACCATGGGGCTATCTCAGTTCTTCTCCTGCACCCCTGTCAGCTTGAAATCTCCAGCACAAAGAACTGAAATTTTCCTATAAAGTTGTTATACACATTTTTAAAGATAGGTAAAATAAAACTCTTCTTAATCTTGTTCTGGGAAAATTACTGGGTTGACTTCAATATATAGCATTGCAAAAACAACCTATATCATGCTTTTCACTGGTATACAGTAGAAAATGCAGGGATATTTTAAGCAAAAATGGTCTTGGCAGTTCTTTATAAACCCTTCATTTCCTCTACTAGAGCAACAAATTGCTGCCCAGAGCTAATGCAGTCCAAAGTAAGCACGTGTTCCTATCTGCTTTAAAATATTCATGTATCAAATTAAATTTTGAATTTCACGTGGCTTTGCCTCACTCCCATCAGTTCTAATTACTGATTTATTTTTGGTACCAACAGCTTATATTTATACAGCACTCTCAATCACTAATTCTTCAAAGCAATCTGATAAAGAGAACTCTCGCCCACCACTACAGTGCGTACCCCGTTGGGACTGAACTTTGTTCTGGGCCAATAACGTTATAATTTTACAGAGAGATGAGAAACTTGGGTAAAATCTTATGAGGACAGTTTAAATAGAGAGTACAGTTATCACAGCAGGATTTTTTTGCCAGACGATTGAGGTTAACACCCCTAACTCCTGCCAAAAAGCCATAGAACATTTAATGGCAGGAAGTCATCTCAGTTATATCCTAGCAATTTCATACTATAAATGATGTAATAAAATTTAACATAGGATGTTCAGCATGCATCTAACGTTGAAAAGTATGAACTGCTGGCTTTATACAGTATTAATATTTGCATGTGCATGCACGTTCACTGACTTTACATCTGCTTCCATTTTAAAAATAAATCCATAAAGTCCATTTAATGTGTTAAGCGTTACCAAGGATAAAAGAGCATAGGTAATTTGAGTAATATAAGTGACAGAATTTGGTTGTAGCACCTCATGTAAATGACTCAGTAGCCATTAAAACAATCTCTTTTATTCCCAACTACAGCTTTATCAGAAATGCAAAGAGATAAAGATGAGGAACTTTGTAGATGGATTCTGTTTACAGTCAAATCATGAACCTATATCTAATTCATATGAAATGTAAGTTAAAATGTATTGAGGAAAGCAGTGCCACATCATTTTTCCCTTATAATTTAAGATAGAAACACCATGCTTAAATCTACCTAGCTTGTAAAAAGCATGGGTCTCTGTGTAACATTTCAGTGGTCTTCCCCTTTCTATCCTGATTTGCTACATTACCATATAATACTTCTATTATTAATTCTTCTCCATCTTTTTCACCCTGTCTCATAAGCCATGTAAAAACTTCATTTAACATACACTCTTACTTTCAGAGAAAGATATGGCAATATTGAAGGGACCAGAAACTTCATCATTCCATATATGTGTAGTCAGCAGCATCCTCGTAAGTTTGTTCAAATTAAGCAAAACAAACACACACACAAAACCCACAACAACAAAACTCCACTGGTCTGAACTCAGTAAGGCTGGCAAATCCACAGAATATACCTGATTATAAGTGGCACAGATATGATATTGCACACAGAGCTCCATGAGCCATACAAGCATATAAACTTAGTGTGTTTAGTATATTTTAAAAAGCATAAAAACTACTACTTAAGCTAACCCAGGACAGCAGAAGTGACTACGTGGAGCTGAAAAGCTCAGAGGTGAGTTTTATTTCTATGAGACAACTGGTGCTGAGTACCTGGGATGCGAAAGCTGTCAAGTCCAGCACTAGGTGTAAAGCAGACAAATCCATCAGACTTAGACCCTATCACACTGACTCCTTTATAGGCAATTACAAGACCTAAACTTCCCAAAATAAAAGGAAATCTTTATAAGTAATTTATTCTTTCAGTTGTTCATCATATGTCTTAAGTAATGTCATCATTTCTTCTAAAAGAGCCAATAAACACAGCTAATAGATTTGTGCTTAATCTAAAGTGCATTTTCTCATGCCTAAATGACTTTCCCTAAGGAGGGAATGTACAGCCAGGCAGTGCACAAACCTCACTCCTCTGACTGCCCACTGGCTGTCCTAATAAAGGAATTAATAACACCATAATATGAAAACAAGCTCAAGCTTCCTCCACTCCTTCCAGTATAAAGTCTTCCCTTGTGTCACGCATCATTTCCTCCCATTTTTCCTTTTTCCCTTACTACCTGAGGGTCAGAGGTAGCAANGTAGTTGTAGAGGCTGTATCGAAGCAGGATTTAACACTAAGACATAAAAAAGTTAAGATGCATCAAAAATGAAGTGGACCGCACAATTCAAATTAGCAACTTTTCTCTGCAGGATCCTGCTATACTGGAAAGGAAGGGCTTTGGGGATCATCGCCTCCTTTGCTCCATTTGCTTTTCCTTCCCCACTAGACACCGACTCCCACTTGCATCCCACCTCATGTCTTAAGCATCTCTCTTTCACCAAAACGTCTGTTGCTCTGCTCATCGCAAAGACTGCTGCTGAGGGAGTTATGGGCACAAACTCCCATTTGCCATCAAGCTGCAACACCACAGCAGCACTCGCAGTGGCAGAAAAGTGGAATGGAAAGTACGGCCTGATCCCTGCAGCCCCAGACTGAAACACGCTTGGGCCAGCCGCAAACCACAGCAAAAAACATTGCCCAACGTTAACAAATCTTGACTGAGCAGGTGCAGACTTTCAACTTTAAACCTTTTCTCCCAAGTGCTACTTTTTCGTAGGGAGCGCCGACACTTCATATTGAAGACTTTCTGTCACCAGGGGCATAGGGAGGGGAAGCAGCTCAGACATTTTAGGTGAAGCTTCAAAGTAAGCAAGCAAAAGGAATCAGCCTGAAATAGTCCAACAGGCTAGAAAACATTAGCTTGTTTAGCATAGTTCTATAAACAATGTCTTAAAAATCAGAAGTACCGTATAACCAGGAGAAAGTGTTGTTATCAACATCAGAAAAGGAATTAGAATATGACACTAAACTGGTAATATTCTCCAACCAACAGCATGAGGAGCTGTGTTGAGGTCAGTATTAGAAGTTGAAGTCACCTCAGAGAGGGAGGAAACAGGGATGAGAAGGCAGAGTTTCTTCCTCCTTGTCAGAAACTTTGAAGAGTGCCAACATTCAACTTGATAAAGGTCTGTGGGTATTAATGTTATTCACTCATTAAGTGGATTTAGAGCTCAAAGCCAGATGGGACCATTCGATCATTTAATACAACCTGCACACAGATCATTAAGTTTCACCTACTTATCCATAAAGCGAGCCAAATAATTCATGTTTGGCTAAACGATAACATTCAGAAAGGTATTGTTAATGATTTAGAAACAGTGAAAAGTGAAAAAGTTAAAACATCTCTTCATCATTTGTTTCAGTGGTTAATAATCTTTGTTGTTAAATAATATTTTTAGAAAAGCTTTATTTGCGGTTCCAGTGTTTAAAAATTCACGTCCATCCTTCCTTTTGTGAATATCTTTTCTGAGGGAAAAACCCAATTATTGTCCAGAATCTTCTCCTCCAGTGCCGTATGAACTATTCCAGTGTCCTCCTACACTGAAATAAAAGTAACGAGGGACCTTGTCTGAAGTCGTTTCTTTGGTTTATTTTTTGGTCGCTTGCCTTCTCTAACATCCTTTGGAAACCTGACAGGCAGCGTGTGCTCCGTGCCAGTCTCACCAGCGACCTGGACGAGATGTGCTGGCAGACCAGATGATGGGTGATTTCCCTCATCCTTGCTGTTCACAGCAGCAGACATCCCCCAGCCTCTTCTGACAATTTCCCCGTCTGTACACTCAGAGATTACACTTTCAACCAACAGGACTGCGCTGACAGCTTGTGTTTAATTGCTGATTCACTGTGATCCCCGTCTAGAGCCAATTAGAAACTTACGTCCACAGTTCTGATGTTTGCGTGTCAGAACATGATGATTTATTCACTCGCAGAAATGCTCCCGGGCTAGCTGGTTTTGACAGCATTTCTATTAAGAGAAGGCAATTCTGTGCGTGAGGATAGGGCCTTCAAGAATTTAAGTGCTTCTGAGCAGGCGCCTGAACCTCAGCCATCCTGTCCCTCAGAAAATCCTTAAGCTTTGGCCAACGGAATCTGCCATCTTTCTCTCATTTTGGCCAAGTAAATATTTGTTTTTTTCCTAAGACATAATGGGCTGGATTGGCTAGACAAGCCTAAGGTATGAGACTGTTGTTCAGATGAGGCAAATCTGAGAAGTGAAACTGGGTGACCTACCAGAAAGTATACATAAAGTGGAAACCCCTCTCAGTTTTCCAATAAAGTTATGGAAATCCTTCACTCTCTTCTAATGAGCAATGAATAAAATATAAATTGCAATTTTTAATTTTTTTTTTAAGATAAGTTACATTCTCACTATTCCTGTACCTAAATTCTTACCCAAGTTCTCATTTGTGGGATTTTTTCCAATCTGAATTTAGTAATTCATGTCCTTTCACATTATATCTAGCTTATATTCCATACTAGAAACAGTCCCTATTTATATCAGTGTATACATTCTAATGCGATTCAACTACATTTAAAAAAAGAAATACAAGTATTCAGAAACATTACTATTTAAATAAAAGTATGCATTCCACTTGATTTCTTTAAAACAGTGAACCATTATACAGCATGCAGTTAACTATTTCAGCTTTTAGAAAATATAGAGTAATTTCTACTTTGACTGTAACTGCATTGTGAACAGCAATAATAAATGTTGTACTTCCATCAGTGCATGTTACATTATTTAAGTAATACAATTCAGCCACAAAAACTAGAGGCACAGTGGCTTATAAAGCAATACTAAAACATTTAAATCATCATTGAATTTTCTTCTATATGCATGCTCTTAATTACTCAACGTTTGGGGGCAGAGGAAGACGACAAAAGCAAGTGTGTATCCAAATAAAACAATCCGCCCATGCTACCTGACCATTTAAGGTCACCTTTAAATCTAATCAGCTTCTAGGACATCTTATTACTTATCTCTGTTCTACATTCATGACTATTTTTTAATTAGCAGCTCTAGTATAAACTGGTCTGCCTTCATTCCACATGAAATAGCAACCAGCAGTTGCAAACAGAAATAATTTTTTGCCTCACCACATGGTTTATTATCTTTTTTTTGTTGAAAACTGAGCATTCAACTGAACCAATGAGTCACTTCTCTAACTTTTACATGCATTTGCCTATGGGAAGAAAGACTAGCTCTACTCTTTAAGATTATAATATTACAGAAACAGTACAATCACATTAGAATAATTCCCCAAAAAGAGACCCATGGGAAACTATTAAACTTTTAATAGGCCATTAGATTAAAACATATATTATTGACCACAGAAAGGCTACTGGCAATTCTACGTATGTCAATAAAAAGGAACAGGACCCTTCCAAAATTTATCTGGTTAGAAACTCTTGCTAGTTGGAGGAAGAGAAATGGGAAGAGGCGATTTGGGTAATGTTTTCTGGGAAATTAATTTTGACACCAAGGAAGTCATTTGACTTCTGTGCACCAAGTAATAAAATGATAAATCTTTAGCTATATTAACGTGTTAGAATAGACTACATGATGAAAGTGTTTTGGGACTGGGTTACGAGATAGGTTAATAGGACATTTGTGAAGCTGTTCTGCTCTAATACCGAACTGACAACTATAACAACCATGAGTCATCACAGCTTGCCAAGACACAAAGTTGCAAGGATGAAAGCGATAACATCCCACTAACACGACTCCACTTTCAGCGTGTAGAAAAAGTGTCACCTCTTGATTTCTGCTAAGGTAACTTGTGACTTCACATGTATTTTACAGATAAAATAACTGTAACGTGATCACTTAAATTCAAAGCTCGCAGAACCAGCAAGCATTAAAAGAGCCATAATAATTTCAGTCCAATCATATGATCAACAATATCCAAATTGAAACATATTGAAGGTCTTAAGGGAATTCATAGAACCCTTCAGAAACTAAGGACAATTTTTCAAAGGTATTTTAAAACTTATCTGTTACAATTTTAACTGTATGCTCACTACCATATAAGAATACATCCCTTCAGGTATCGCTGACTTTCAATTAAAATAAGTATCAAGTGAAGAAGTTTCTGTATAAGATACTTCTGAGTATTGTTACACAACCAACAGCCCAGTAGCATTAAAAATCTGTACCCTAAAGGAAAGGTTTAGATGAAGCAGTCATGGTCTACAAGAATCACTAGCAGAAATGGTGAAGTGCACAGGTATGTGTTAACAGTTTTCAGCTCAGTATTCTAGGCAGGACTGAATGGTGCAAAGGAAAGAAAATTGTCTACGTTTTGTAATCTGCCAGAAAACAGTATCAATAAATGTAATACCCTTTACCAATACCAAGAAAAAAAAAACCCAACCTCCACGAAACACAATGAGGTTATATCCATGAAGCAGAACATCTGAATTCTCAGTACATTAACCCAGCAGTAATTTCTCTCCTCCATACATAAAGAGGAAAAGTTCAGCAGATTTCAGACAGTAATTCTGTGATGGATCCTGGGGTTATTTTTTTTATGTGTTAATTAGATTGTGATGCTGGAAATGTACAAAACAATACTGATTTTGGAAGAACTTAGGCTATTCAGAAATTCTCAAGGTGATGAAGACAGGCATATTTTCAAGGGTTGAAGTATTTCCAGGTAAGCCTGATAGTATGATGCCCTTGAAATCTTATTTCTGTAGCAGTCACACATTTCCGATTACTGATGATCCAAAACACTGTAACCAGCTGTGAATGCATACGGTGTAGAGCTGGCAATCTGGTATTTCTACCTACACAGGGCAATCTTCCACTAGAAGTACAACCATAATCTCCCTGGGCAGGCATGTCACTTCATACTAGATGATCACTAACACAACAGGTGATGTTTGACAAGGAATGCATATAGCTGTGCGTCAACAAAACAAAACAATTCCAATAAAAATACTCTAACCATAAGAAATTCTAAGCTTCTTACATAGCTTCAGGCTCCTAACTACCGTTCTACCCTCCAATCTTCCTGTATTTTGTCACTACTGGAAACATAATGCCATGCCTAAACCCAATTTTTTTTCCCCCCTAGACGTTTCCTAAAACAGGATCTCCAGATTGGCTAAGCTATTATGCAAATGCAGTCACTGATATGTCAGAAGGAGCAGCCATGACCTCCGCTCTCTCCAAATGTCCTTTCAGCACTGATGGACGGGTAGCCGTTTCATAATTGGGCTATTGCTACCAGCAATCTGATCACAGTTACATTTGGAGAGCCTGTGGGAAAGCATCCATTCCTGCTTCTATTCAACTTTCTATTAATCAGCCTTTCTTATTCTCTGCCTTTTTTCCAAACAATCCCCAGTTCTGGATGCTTTAAACTGCTCCAATCTGAGAATGCAGTAGAATCACTGCACAACCGTAAAAGAGTATAAAGTGCTGCAACTACAAAACATCAGCCAAAGGCACAAGTCGCAACCAGCACCTTGGTTATTCCCCTATGGAAAGTTGCTGTGCAAGCATGGAGAAGGAAGCTTTTCTCCCTCTCTCACAACAACAGCCTATGAACCCTACAAAGTGTGAGATTACTGCTCCAGTATCCTCCACCAAAGCCCACGGTGTACAGCTGGTCAGCTTAGCCCATGCAACAGCTGCCAAGCTGGGGACAATATTGCTTCCGTTATCTCTCTGAAGTCCATCTGGTGCAGAGCAGCCCTTTGTGGCTCATGCCACAGGATGCTGGTGTAATTTCCACAGGCTAACCCTGAGACAAGTGAAAGGGAAATTACAAGTGAGACTCGTTTTTAGCAGCCAAGATGCCAAACCTTAGACAATAAAATTAACTGATAAGTCTCATTTCCTGTATAAGCCGCTTCCAGTTCAATTTATTTTATAGCTCTCATGAAAAATTAACATTTTAATTTTAATTAACATTAAAAAAAAATCAAGCCATTTTTGTCCCTAACAGAACACAGAATGACCACCTTTTCCGGCTAAGAACCTATCTCTTGAACATAAATAATGACCGAAAGCCCCATTTATAAGCATTTCTCATTAAAAGCATTAATCACGCCTTACTAGACCTGCTATATGATTATTTTCCTTCATTTTTAGCATTATTGAGCTCAGCCAAAATGTTTTGAAACCATTTAAATAAACCAGGATCTTAAGTCTCTTGGAAAAGCAAGCACAAACTCAAATCCAATCAGCTTCAGTGAGCGCTGCCTTCTAAGTCACTTTTGCAGCTGGCATTCAAGTATTTCTGATTTTTTTTTTTTTAAGGCAGATTCTTTCATCCACAGTCTTTAAAGTCATCCCTATTTACTTATTTAAAGCTATAGGAAAGCAATAGTTCAAGATGTTTGAAAATAAAAAATGGCCTTTCAAAATGTTTACATGAAAGTAGTTTAGTAGTTGTAAGGATATTTGAAACAAGGCCAATATTATATCATCATAAAGAATGCATAACATAGCCAAGTTGTATGGACAGCATAAAAGAAATTGGAACACCTGACCATAAGATATTTCAGGGATTGAAACATATCATCCAAAGACAAATTATACACAAATCAAACTTGACATATTTGGCTAAAAATTAATAAAATTCTACCAGATAAGTTTTACCACGAATAACGCTGTCTCTTTTGGTTTTAGCATCAGTCATTTCTTTGACTTATATTTACTTAAAATAATTGTAGCCTTGCAGTTTCTAAAAATAACTCTTCTTTTTGCCTACTCCCTGTTGTAAATGAACCTGCACACCTAATTCGTCAAAACAGGTTATTGAGATGTTCTACCTGAACCATTATCTGTTCCATTATTCAGATTGTCTATCAAAAGCAGGGAAACTCACGGCCTAAAGAACAGATCCCTGGGCAAGATCTCTGCACACACTTGCGTATTAGTAACCTACTTTTCTCTGGACAACTGCCAACATAAGCAGCAGATAATAATTCTTACCTGTCAAGCATTGCGCACCAGAGTGTTTCTTCTCAATTAACAAAGGCAATTAAGAATCATGAATATTAAAGGCAGCATTAAAACCTATATTTGCTAATTGATAGTACATCAGCTGGTGAAGACAGGGGGAATTAGCAACAGCCAATTTACAATCTGCATAAAAATGCTCCACATTCTTAACTCCTTATGGTCAAGCCAAGAAGCTCAACTGCTCAGGCATCAAGTGCTGTAATACCCAGACAACCACGGTGCTTTGAAGAACAACAAAATGGAACACCTTAACAGATTTTTCTGAAATGGAAGATTTTCCATAATGAAATAACAATTTGAGCAAAAAGAATCAATGGGTTCACATTTCTCAAAAAATGTAGCTGAAAATTTGCTAACCCATTTTAATAGATATTCCTTCAAACACTAAAAGGGTTACTTATTAAAATTTCTAATATAATGCAGATGAATACAACTCTAGAATGAAAATGCATTTACATGTAAATCCATCAAATTCAATAGCTAAGCCATGACAATTTGAGATGTTAAAATAAAATGGTGTTATTAATGGAATTATGAATTTTTAAACATTGCAACTAAGCCTTCAGTAAAGAAATTAACCAGTCCAGCAGAAGACCATACTTTTTCATAGCTCTTCTTTACAGTGTCCACACAATCCCAAAAAAGAAGCTAACAAGAGCATAACATTAAAATACATCTTCTTTCTTGTTACTGATATGGAACTGATGCTCAAAGCATGCTGAGAGCCTGATGCAAAAACTCCACTGAAAAGAGCAGGACATTTTTACTGAGTTTCTCATGGCACTTTTGAACAGGTGTACATACTCCAAAACACCAAGTCTTAGATGGACACTTGACCGAGGACCAATCTTGCCAGCTTGGCTAACGCTGGAATGCAGAAAAACTCTTGGAGAGGAATCACAAAAGGAAATACGTACAACTATACAGTTTAATGGAAAAGTCTTCCACTAAATATTGCCTGTTAGCCCTTTATAGTATTGATAAGTAGATTTCAAACTCTAGAATTAAAGAAAGCATTTGTGATCCAGAACCTCTTGGCTCTTCCTGACCACCAGTAAAAATATCCTGGCAAGGTCCTGTTGGGCTCTAACCTTCTGACACTTTCATTAGCGCTGTCACGGTCAGCATGGTACACAGTGGCATCCCTATGGGTGTAGCATCAGCAGGTGGATCACAACATTGCTGGCTCTCACCCTGGAGCATGCACAGCATTGCTGTAGTTCTAAGAAAGACAGACAATACGACTCGCTCTGTGACCACTACGTGGCAGTTACTTCTCCAGAATTTCCAGCAGCCTCCTTATCTGCACATTTTGGTTGCTTCTTTCAGGAGAAGTTAACCAGTCCAGGGGTGGCTGAAGCAGGAATGTCAGCTCAGCAATGCTATTCCATTGCTGCTCAGAAGCAGCAATTTGCCTTCATCCCTCCCACAAGAGGAAAGAGCAGACCCCTACTACTACTGCAACAGAACTGATACACCCTACCATTCCCCTTTCCCTTCCAGTTGCACGAAAAAAACCCAGAACACAAAACCCACACACATTCAAAACAAACAAAAACCTCTCCACCACGGCAACATGACTTTTTCTTTTTAATATCACATTTCTCATCATATTCCCTTGCTTTGGTGTGAATTTCCACCTGTACTCCCCCAACAAGCAGGATCTAACAATGTTAAATATGCCTGACTGAGAATTTGGAGCAATCTGGAGATTCCCATACATAGTTTACCTGTCTCAATCTGTTTGGGATAGGTTCTGGGCTACTTGGTTATTCTAACATTGTAGTGAATTAGGACAAGTATCTATGTGAATCCCTGCCTAATACAAGTATTAATGCAACAGAGAAAAACAAAAGAACTAGCACACTGTGCATAGGCAGGTCACTGGAAGCCACATGTATCAGGTTGCAAACACCTAGCACACAAGGACAGAAAAGTGGGGAAGTAACTAATGCTGACCGATCCCCCTGTGCTCAGCAAGGCAGTGACAAATTTATTCCCAACTTATGGGAGTAAACAATGGACCTCACAGGACCAGGCATCATAGGTCCAGTTCCAATGAGAGGTGAAATCAAGAGTCAGGGTGACACTCGGGTCTTCCTCCATCTCAGAAGCAGGAAGAACTCAATTAAAAAAATTATTCGGGGACTATCATCAGCTAAAAAACCCACATGGTATCCTGCTAACCTAAAAACATCTCAAAACCAAAGGCTTCTCAGGTGACATGGTAGGGATGTCACCTGTCTTGCAATCTGAGTGGGAAGTGACTCCTGGAAAAATCACATAGGAACAAGCACTCTCAGGTCTAAGCAGGATCCAATTTCTTGGTGACTCTCACAACTTAATACAGCTCAGCCAAAATTTACCAGAGAACTTCTCCTTTGGGTTATCAAGGTAACCTTTTAAGTAGTGATGATGGACATCCACTATATGGAGGAAATACTGACATAAGAACCATGACATTACCTTGCCCCAGTCAAGCTATTTATTCTTCCTGAAGGAAATAATTTTCTTTCTCTTTTGTATTGTATCAAGGAGAATGACTATCAGAGTCCACATAAAGAAAAGGCATGGGATCTACCACATTCAAAAAACAATTACGAAAAATCCATTGGTTATTACGCTATTTGGCCACATGAAGCTTAGAAAGACTGGCTGCACACTATCACACATGTTTATATACTAGTTTGACTTCTCACTCCTTGGCTATGCCAGGCAACTTTTCAAACTGTCCAAAACTCTGGTGAAGAGCAGAATACAAGTGGAAGAAACTCAACCGCATGTCCTCAAAACTAAGAAATATGCATATGAAGCTATCACTACCAATCTAGGGCAACAACCTTGTGTGTGTAATGAAGCTTGAGATGTTGATAAAGGTCATATGGTAAGACTGTAATGAAGATTCATCTACTTTAGTCAGATCTTCTCTGCTTTTACCTGTAATGGCGTTCCATTATTCCCACTGGCAAAGGTAGTCATGTTTGTACACAAACTAATTAATGAGGAACTCTACCAAGACTTCTAGTACAGAAACAATCATGCAAGTTGACAGTTACTAATAGCAGAAGGGAATTCTCATTCATGAGGGATGAGGGCTATTCGTAGCATTTAATGGTAGGCTAGTTGCTTCGTGGGGAGAAATGATAATTGAACTGTTTTACTGATCAGAAGAAAAGGTAAGACATAAGGCATATTGAAATTATTTGTGCTTTACAGGTAATGAAAAATCTATTCAGGGATTTCCCCACCTCTGACCTCAAAATCATGACCAGATTTATGTTGTTTTTCTTGTTCACTTGCCCCTTCCTTGTCCTTCTCCCCTTCTTTTTTTGACTTGCAAACTGAGAAATAGAAAATACTACCCTAAATTACGACTGAAAACGTGCAATACAAGTTTCTACACACAAAAAAACAAACACAGTGAAAAACATTTATTTTCAAAACTGAAGAAAAACAACTTGGAGTGAGACTGAGCTTGAGATTAGAACTTAAATTTAGGTGTCCACCCTAGAAATAAGAACCTAAAGTCTCATTATAGATTATGATGACTAGGCTATAAAGAGTGTCATCTCCACACAAGCACCTAAGATGGGAGATGTCTCAGACGGGCTCACAGCATTGGCAGATATAACAAAGGACTTGGCAATAACATGGTTTTCCGTATGAGCATTTAGAGGCTGAATGGGAGAAGCTACAGCATCTCAAATAGCGTGAAATAACACTGTCAATGCTGGCAACTGGACCAAGAGCCTAGCAGCAGCATCTGCTGAGTCCGAAGGGAGCCAAACAGCCACTAAGTGCCTATTTTAAGGCTGCTCTCCAGCCTTCAGAGACTGTATTTCCTCGTGGTGGTATTTTGTTGCTTACACCCAGACAGATGGTGCTCTGTGGTGACCAATGATGCCTCTGCGGTGTTCACAGATATGAAGCTCTTGCGCCCCGTGTCCTCCTACTGCAACAGCAGCTAGCGCCAGGCAGGACATCTCACTGTACTTAGCATTGTTTTAAGTACGTAGGTATACACAACTAAACCTGGTTCAAGATCTCCACTGACAATAGTGGAAGAGAAAATCCTTACATTTGGGTGTCTTGATGTGAAGTCGCATTCCCCTGACGTAAGAGCAAACTCTCAACGCCACCCTCTCTGCCCTCCACTCCCACCAGCTCTGATGCTTGCTAAAGAGTCCAGACACTGACAGGAAATTTAGTCTGTAACTGTTCAACATGCTCTTAGTGCTCACTGGTCTCAGAAGCAAAACACATTCTCTTTAGTAAGCAGTTATTTTAAAAGAAAATATACAAAACCATTTTGCAGAAATATGGGATGCCCTTTGATAGGTTTTAAACTCAGGGTTACAGGAAAGAGTTAAAATTCTATGCAATATTGAGATTGATAGCCTCAAATCAGCATATCAGTGAAGAGACAGAAATTTTTCAGTAGTAACATTTTTTTCCTTGTAATAAGCTCAGATACATCTTAAGCGTAACTGAATTATTCTATTGCACCTCTTCTACACAAAAGAAAGCAATACAACCATTAAAATATTGCACTTTGCATGATCTATGTAATAAGTTATAAAATAATTAAGATGGCTGGGATGCTATCTACTGATATTATTTTAATAGCAGGTGATTATTAATTTAAGAATTCCATTTAGTAAAAATTAGGTTTCCATTTTCAAATTTAAAGATTCCTTTCAAGCTTCTGAAGTGAACTGCTATGAAGTTACTTTTTTTGCAAGCAGGGCACACAGAACAATCACATCTGAAAGGAAGAAGCATTCCTCAATAACAATAAATCTGCACTGACTGAAAGTGCAATGACACTCTTAGCTCTTTCTTCTTTTCTTTTTTTTTTTTACTTTTCACTTTTTTCTTTTAAATAAAACCCTGGCAAGGCTGGCTAAGGAAACTCATAATCTGATCATAGCCTCCATGAGTTATGATTGCCCCTGCAATTAGCCATAAAGACGGATTGCTTCCTTCTCATAAAACCTTATTCCATGCAGCATAACAAATTAGACCACTGCATATCTCTAGACATGCTTATAAAAAGAGTAACTTAATAAAGACTGATAAATAGGAAAGGAAACAAGCTAGTGCGTTACAGTAAACACTCATAACAACAGGACATAAATCAGTATTTTTGTTTAGAACAAAGGTTAAAATACTTATAAATTAAGTCACCACAAAATTCTGTCAATTTGAGAGATTTTTGTTTCTATTTCTCAAGGAGGTTCAAAAAGATTTGGTTTTATTTAATATAAAAATCAGAACACACTACCTGTGGTTGGCTTGTGGCATAGCTTAACACAGGGACAACCACAAAACAGAATTCCCAATATAGAGACTGCATTGCTATCTAGGAAAGAAAAATGTTACCCCTTTAGCATCTGGTGCAGCATAAAGCCATTATAACGCAATTAAGTAGACTAAGGACCAGCTGCTAAGAAACAAAAATTAAAAGATGAAGATTTCAGTAACATATTTCTTTCAAAGCATTTCTCTTAAAAAACTGTTTGTATTTTGCTCTGCTCAGGATACTGATCTGGGTTAAGCTTCAAAGGTTCAATGTAATACAGATCAATGATGTCTGCCCTTGCACATAAAGATTTATTGCACACTGCCACACACTCAGTCCTCTGTTCTTTACACTCTGATGACATTTAAATTTGCTACCTGTGCAAAGTGGCAATAGTAGTCAATCATGGAATTTGAAAAGTAATTTATAATTATTCATCTTTTCCCCCCCCCCAACTCCAGAAAATTTTGCTTCAAAATTTATCCGAGACTCAAATGTCACTGACTTTAAAAAAATTAATAAGCATGAAAGCATCATAAGAAGATTTAGACAGAGCTATTTGATTTTCAGACTGATTTTTCTATCACAAGTGTCTTCCCTCCATCCAGGAATAGCTCTGATTCCTAAAAAGACATTTCTTGCTCTAAGAGTCCGCATTCATCTAAAAAACTCCAAGTGATATTTTAACAGGAAGTACTGTGCAATGTTAAAGTCTTAATACAAACGCTATAGTTTAGAACTGGAGAACAGTTGAGGCTGGAAGGGACCTCCTGAGGTCCCCTTGTCCAAGTTCCATAGCCAGAGAAGGCTGCAAGAACAGCTTGTTCAATGTTATATTCACCTGGGTTTTGACCGTCTCCAGCAATGGAGATCCCACAAGATCTGTACAATCTGTTCCAGCGACCATCCACTGAGAACAGGTTTTCCTTATACCTAAGCTGAATTTCCTTTCTTCCAACTCACATCCTTTGCATCTTGTCCTTTTGCCATGCACTTCTAAGAAGTGTTTGTCTCTTCTCTCCAAACCTCCAGCCAGGAGATTTGGTTGTAGATGGCCAACCCTCTCACCCAGCCTATTCTGGAAGATGAGCAAACCCAGCTCTTCCAACATCTGAGTCTGTGGGGGATATCAGAAGCAGAGACTGCACTCTAGAGGCAGGTCTCAGCAGAGCTGACTTGAGAGGAGGCATCACTTTCTAATGGTGTGCCATAGATCCATGTTCATGACATTTTTGCCGTGCTAATAAAACTCTCTAAACTGTATTCGTTTTTCTTCTTAAATCTCTCAATAAATTCTCTTTTTCTTAGTTTCCAAAGAATGGTGGGAGAAACACCTTACAACCAAAAGAGGTGTTATATTTTTTTTAAGTTACTCCTACTGCTTCTACAAAATATATCAGATGACTTGACGACTCTTATGACGAATCACCAGAACATCTACTATGTTTTAATGGAAGATGGAACTTCCTACTTGTCAATGCCAATCCTTCACAAGTATTTCAATAATCCAAATGACCATAACAGCGGCTTTACCTCAAATGATATTTCTCTCTGATTCCTTTTCATAGAAGGCAAAAAACAGGAATCAATTGTATAAATCCAGTTAAAGCAGAAAACAAGACAGCAGTGTAGACAAATTCAGCTGTTTGAAGAGCTTGCTCAGAATTTTTCAAGATTAAGCTTAAAGTTACATCACTCCAGTACAAAATGCTACAAAAATTTGCCTGCCGCACATCATAAACAGTCAATAATTTAAATATGCGTTCCAAGGACTGCAGTGTCACACTTCTAACATACCCCACAGTGATCTTACTATCATCTCTGAAGACTTGGATCTCTGTTTATCACAGACCTCTGTTGACACATCTACAGCTAAGTGCAACACAGGACACTAACAAGGTTTGAATTATGTGTGCAGTAAAGCTCTCCAAGATTGTGGAAATTTCAAAGTGAGAAAATACGACTCTAGTAAGCCCGGGAACTCACTGCTCAGAAAAAAATCAGCCCTCTAGAAAAAGCAAAAGCCACAAAAGATAAAGTAACTTGATACAGCTGCAGAGTCTTCAATTCTCTATGAGAGCTGATCAAACCGACTCAAAAGCTTCTCAGAACTACAACCAAGGTTTAGTTTCCTCTTTCCAAAGGTGAAAGATAGAGCAATTTATTTTCTTCTCATCACTAGCACAAAATTTAATTTTGTTGCTGGAGAAGTCCCAACATCAGAGAAGCAGTAAGTTTTGCCAGCGGTGGAAAAGCTGGGAGGATTCAAATAACTCCAGGGGATTTCTGGGCAGTTCTCTGTCTGCCACAGCCACGCTCCCCGCTCCCTCCAGCTCAACTGTGCCAGGCAGCAAAGGCCTGTTCCAAACCACAGACCAGATGCAAGACTTGGATGCAGGTGGCTGTACCTTGTTGGCAACTGAGGAGCATCCTCAGACACCACTGCCCAGCCAGGGCAGGCTGGTGTTGAGCGAAGGGTAAGGAGAAGGACAGGGGGAGGGAGGAAAGAGCAGGACCAGCCACTGGCAGTGATCCGGGTTATTGCTTTTCAGAGCAGCTGCCCAGAGCTTGCTTGAGTCCCAAGCTGCAGGAAAAGTCAGTGGAGATCACAGTCTGATTAGTGGCACTAGAAAGAGACTATTTTAAGAAGGAATCAATAAGATTAGTATTTTTTGCTTAAAGCTTTGAATCTAGAAGAGCCAATGAATACACAGGTAAATCGTAAAAGCACAGTATCTGAATCATCTTGATCATTTAGAAAGACAGTAATTCTAACCATGGATGCGCTGCAGCTCACCTGTGACTAAGGCTAAAGTGCCTCCAGTAACTACCAATAGTCCTGTTTACAGGTGACACTTCACTAATCATACCAACAAACAAATTCATACCCCCTTCCCTGTGTATGTGTGGACCTTTAGTCTTTTCCAGGCCACAATTAATTCTACCAAAGAGCATTTTGCTTAATCCCCATCATTTCTGAATGTCTCAGGACTTCCTCAGACTAACAAAATAAATTAAAAAAAAAATCCTAAGAGGCATGGGCTTTTATCTCTTCATTGATGTACACATCTTTTCATGTTATTTTGTTTCAGCCAGAAAGCACATATAAAAAATATAAACCAAATTAGCTGATATTATAAATGCAGAGATTAACCCAGAAACCTGCCTCTAAACATAGCATCCTGTGACCTAGCACTACCTTCTCAGAACAAGATCCTGAATGAACAAAGAGGCTTTACATTTGCGTTCTCAAAAATCAACAGGTTTTGCCAGACCAATGGGGAAAAAAGTGAGAGCAAAGGTGTGGGTTTTTTTTTTTTTAAATGAAAAACAGCATACTTCTAAACTCTATCTTGAAGTACTTTAACAAGAGATCTTCCACTGACCATGGTTCTTAGCAACAAAAAACCCCAGACATCTCAAAACCATGATATTGTTACAGCACAATTATGTAAAGTCTTCAAGCAGGCCATTTATAAGGGAGAAAGCACATCTTTATTTAAGGGCACACATAGCAGAGAGTAGCAAAAATCAGTGAGTAATTTTGAAAAAAGACGCCTCATTAAAAAAAAATAATCTCATCAAACAAATCTTATATGCTTGTGGTAGTCAGCAGAAGAGTCACAACCAGCTTGCCTTGTTACAACCCTGGAAAACCATATACTCGTTTTATGTATTATAGTCAAGTTCTCATGGCTCATCCTATCCTTAACAGTTTATCTGAACCAGGATTTTGATATGGCTATTCTTTTTGAAATTGTATGTTGTGTTATTCATAATGTTTTCACTTCCTGCTAGCACTTTGGGGGCTTGCGTCTACTAATGTAGACAACACAGAACAAGCGGAAAGAGCAGCCTCTACCTGAAGCATTTATATTTTTAAATACTGTACAAAACAGACCTTGTGCCTTTATAAACAACAATAGTATAAAACTGGCATGATGGCAACTTGCCTGAACATAGTTTCTCTAACTTTTTTGACAGAGATAACTATTGATTTGGTTTGGAAATTTCCTTTCCTCTTGGTTCTTTCTAGAACATGGAGGTAATTATAGAAATTTATCTCCAAATATCTATTTTGATAGTTTTATTGTTCATTTGCCTCAAGAAATTTGCTTACTCCCCCTTATCTCATAACTTCCCCTGAAACAGGCAGACAATGATACTCCCCTGATTCTGTTAGGCTAAATCAGTTCTATCTGCAAGACATAAGATATTGCAAAAGGCTTTTTCCTTTCCCTCGACCAAAAGTGAAGTCCAAAAAAACCCCTAATGCATTATCAGCATTAGTCTCTATCCCCATAAATAAGTCCATATAAGTAACCTTTTTTTAACAATAGAAGTCAACTTCTTAAATCTATTTCTGTACACACAGAAAGTTCACATTGAGACAGAGGAAAAAAACATACTTGACTATCTCTGTTACTTTTTTAATGATAAAATGATAGCTTGACCTTTTTTATTATAATCTTTAAGAAACTAGTTCAGTAGCAACACAATAGCCTTTCACCCAAGCTTTGCACTTACCGAGCTCGTCTTTATGACCCATCTACCTGAACTGATGCTTTATAACATGCAATATAATCTTTACTTTAAAACTGAGTTTCATGGGATGGGTTTCCTTTTCTGGTGAATGAGGATTAGACTGCAAAACCCATAACATTTTCCCCCTGAAACTTCGCTTGCATCTATCATCACTACATTGAGGTATTAAATAAAGTGAAGTCAAACACATCTTGCAAAGTTTACAGCAAGCTCCCTTATGTTTGGTAGGAACTCCTGCGGTAAGTATTAAAAGGGATACTCTCCATCTGCCACAAAAGAAGTGGTTGCTGAGCATGTCAAGTACTTGACAAAATGCAGGACAAAAAAAGCTGAACAGTGCATTTGAGAAGTAATCATTTATGATAATTCAAATACTGATTGCTTAAGACAGGCTTAATAAAAATTAAGTGAAGTAGATATTTTCACTAGTTCTTCATTCTATTCATAATACAGTAAACAGAAAAATCCATATAACTTCGATTACCTCACAGGGCTATCTATATTTAAGACTTATCTTGTTCAATGTTACACAACCTCTTAAGCACCACCCCAACACTGACCAATGTACTCTACAAAGAGTCAGCACAGACTGAAGACACTTAAAGCCCATGTGTCTGCCTTTCTTCTTGGTGAATTCTTACGTAAAAAGGAAAATAGACTATAGGCTATTTGGCACAGGAAGAGAGCATCTTGAGAGATAAGTAGTAAACAGAATAACAAATATCATTATGAAAGATACAATCATTTGAAGTACATTCAAATATTTTTGAATGCATATTCAAATATTTCAAGCAGTTGTGGGTTTCTGCAGATTCCCCAAAATGACTTCAGGTGACCCTCCCATGCACACAGAACACCATTAACTTTAGAATTGCTGACAATGGATCCTTGCTAATTTAAATGCTCTCTCCAAAGTATGTTTCATTTTCCATAGAGTTAAGAAGTTGTGTGCAACTGTGAGAGCTGATTGGTCTTTTCTATACCTCCTTAAATAAATGTGTTTTAAGCAGATGGCAACAACTTGAAGTTATTCATACAAAGGTTCCAATAAGTGTATCAGGGCTTCCTCACTATCCAAATTCAAGCACTTAAGTTAGGTGGCTAATCTGCTAATGCACAGGCAGTTGAGGGAACAAGACACCAATGTTAATTTCTTGCTTGGACTTGCTTGTTGAAAGAGCTTATTGCTCTCTATTGTCTAGATATTTGAGCCTAGTAAGTCTATCCAGATAATTCAGCAGGCTACTTTATATAGCGATAGTTACACAAAGCAAGTATTCCCCCCCAGCATATCCCTTTTTTTAATCGTACCCTTAGAACACAATTTGCATTCAACAATCAATAAGCAATTAGTTTTTATTTGAAAAGCATAAACTCTTTATTCATTCATTGTTGAAAAGGAACCAAGAGCCCAATCAAAGACCATTGAACTACATGGAAAAAATTCTCCAACTTTTTTTTTTTTTTTTTTTTTAAATATCCAATTTCCCTTTTGGATGTTTGTAACTGGCTGCATACCCACAGTTCTGAAAGGAGAATGAACAACTATGTTAGAGTTAACAGTAGCTATGAAAATGTTCACATGGGAAAGCAGCTTCCCCTGCAACTCAAAAAGAAGAGGGGAAAAAAAAGAATCCCTGACTTTTTAAACTATCGATTTTACTGGTGTTGAATAAATAGCACATAGTTTTCTGTTGCTTTTGCAGAGATGCCAGGCAGTTGCGCTACCTTTGATCTATTTCTGTTAAAGTTACATAGAGAAGTGTCTGAAACCATGATAATGTGCACTATTGATCCAGTAATAGTAGTAGATTATATAGCGAAATATTTTATTGGCTAAAAATATGGGTTATGCAGACAGGATGGTCCGGAGAGCAGCACAGAGCATGGGATGCTCTCACTGTTAAAAGCTGAATGTTTTTTTTATGGTATTTATGAGCCTGTGATTCAATTTCTTGTTTGCTCATTTGAGCTATCACTCCTCACAAAGTGAGATCTATACAGAAGTAAGAAAATCATATTATTTCATGCTGCAAACCAGTTGGATTTTGATTTCAAATATAAATAGTCCTATGAACTGAAAATATTTATTCTGTTTATAAGTCACTTTTTAAAGCCCATAAGATGCTATAGTCAAATCTGAAAGTTAATATCAGAGGACACACACTCACCTACCCAGATGAGATTGTGTTAGCCTACTCAGATTTCTCTAATGTATCGTGGTCAATGAACAAGAAGATCAACTTCATTGTCCTAACTGCATATTTTATGAACTGTGACAAGTTTGTTATAACTCATTTGCTCTAAACTTTTCTTCTGAGATTGCACAAGCACCAAGAGATAAACTCAGCAATGTCAACAAGCTCGGTGGCATAGTTCAAGCTGTGAAGGTTCAATAAATAGGTCCGTAAACATTGCAAATCAACACAGCTTTTGATGAAATGTCAAGCAAGACAGAGCTTAGCTATATTCAGCTCAGCTTGAACTCATAAACCATTAACTGGCCTGTGTAGTTTCCAGAGAAATGTGTCTTATGAATAAAGCACAAATGTTGAGATAGAAATAAAAATAGAACATCTTTTTCTTTAAGATAGAAGATTAATAAAAGCCATTTAATAACAGGAAAGGGTATTTTAATCACTCCAATAAAGACTGATTTATAAAACCAACCTATATGACAATGCTACATATCCTGATGATGGAGCAACCATTATTTTATACCTCCAAGTTAGGAAAGGATGCAAAAAATAGGAAGATAAAATAAAACTAATTTTGAAATACCCTGAAGATACTTCAGTTTTGAATCACTGCAAAAAGTCTTTAAATTTTTCCTACATGAGACATAAAAAAATATTGCTTGTTTCAGAGAAAATACATATTCTCCCTTCATTTTCAGGAGGAAGAATAGAACAAGACTTGTTACAATGCATCAAGGTGCCTATTTATAACAGAAGCTAGTATTCATTTTTTTGCTCCCAGTGGAGCATTGTATTACATACATACAGTCAAATATTCTCTCAAGATTTATTTCCAAATGGCTTGAAAGATATGAAGTTACTATAGCTACTTTTCAGAATCAATCCTCTGCAGACAAGTCTATGCAATTACCCTAGACTGAATGCAAGGTTGTTTTCACCCGATGGCCCAGTTTCCAAGCTATTTCTATATCATCAGTTGAGTAATTCATTTGACCATGTTCAAAATTGTTTGCAGTAAACTTTACATCTTTCTTCTTTCTCTATAAGGAGCGCATTCAGCGGAACAAATAAATCCTCTTTGATCAGCTATCATCTATTATGTACAACAGTGCAAACAATCAGTATTGTAATTTGACCACACAGCACCGTCAATCAGCAAGATGGGGGAAAAAAAAAATATATATCTGTTTAACCTAATCAAAGCCTTACTGCATGCAAAAGTTTTCTTGTTTTCCCCTTCTGTATTAGCACCCTGTTGCTATTCTCCAACCAGTTTTGAACCAGATTTAAAAATAAAGTTATGCAAGGCACGGATATATTGGCAGAACGCAGCTGGTTCTGTGACGGGGTCAGTCCCCTCCCAGGAGCCCCATTTGCCCTTAACTTTGGAGTCCTTTCAGAGGAACTTCCCGCAGCCCCCTCTACGCAGCGGGCAGCGCCCCAGCCAGCCACAGATATCCCGGGAGGCAGCCAACTGACCTAAATGCCGTCTTTAGGGTTGCCTTGCTGCTGGCTCTTCACTCTTTTCAATATTCCTGGCATTCATTTACAGCCGGTACTCACCCGAGGCATCCCCAGGCATTGCCGGCACCGCAGTGTCTTGCTACCTTCGTGGGGAAGCGGTTAGTCGATTTCCCTGTGGGTACTTCTCTCTAACACATTCTCCCAAGTAGGAGAAACCTGGAGGGAGACTCATTGCCAGGTGCAGGTAACGCAGGCACGCAAACCCCCTCCAGCTTCACAGGCACGAAAAGAGCACCCTCTTCTCAGAAGCCGACAGGAGAATTACAGCCAATTTTGTTTCCTTAAACAACAGCGAGGTACTCTCCCAAGGTAGGCAGTCAGCGTGTGCTGCGCTCCCTCCCTCCTGGCTGAAATGGTTTCTCCCTACACAGGCTCAATCTACCTGATTATGTTCTCTCCTAATCAGTAATCTTAGTTTCCTCAGCAGTAGCGGCCCTCCTTTTTCACCCGGGCTTTCTGGAGGGCAGGCTGCAGCAGCAGAGAATTGGCGCTCCAGGGGAGCAGGGCAAGGGGAGCAACATTTTGGAAAGATTCATGGTTCTGTCTGCTTTCTGTTCGAATGCTGGAGTACGGTGTACAGCGGCGTGTGAGAGAGATTATTCTTCCTGCTTTTACAATCCTACTCAAATAGGCTTAAAGTCCCAAAGAAAAAAAAACAGCTACCTGCTTCATCAAACAGTAGCTGCTTTTCAGTGTGGTCTTTTTTGTGTATCCTTTCCCTAAAACCAGCTTACATCTCTTTCATATATGATGGTATGTTTCAGTCTGCAGTATATTCTTTCCTATTTCTATTCAGCAAATAAAATAGAAGCTGTACAATTCCCTTCCCCTCTTTTTTCTTTTTTAAACTAAGAGAGGGGAAGGATAGGTACAACACATAGTACCATAACCAACTTTAACACCATCTCCTATCTTTCAACGAACATGCTTGGTCTAAGCCTGAAAAGGTTGTTTGGTTATTGGTTTGGTTCATTTGATTATTTTTTTTCTTAACAACTGGGGGTGGTGCAAACAAAGTAATTTTCCTCTTTTCTCTATATTTTTGTCCTGATTATTCCAGTTAACCTGATTATTACATTATTAACTGTTATTCTCCTGTAAAACTCTTTAATCCAAGTTTAGAGACTGTATCAGAATGAATTCAAAAGTTCCTTTTGAACTAGCCTAGCTACACAGGCTAGTTTTAAAAACATTTGTTGAGAGACAGTGGGCAAAGCATTGATCGAGGAAAGATTTACACTGGTATTTCAACTGGGCTGTAGAGCATGTGGTCTGTCAGGCACAGCACAGCATAAAACCACAACAGCTAAAAGGCAGGAGATGTGGAGATAGTAAATACTCAAGACCACTCCATTCCAGGTTAGCATGGTACTGTATTTAAGTATCATGAAGATCTCTAAAGCCTGGTTATTTTATTAACTGAGCTTAGCTGGCTTTTCTGGTCAATGTAAAACTGGGAGTTATGTTAAACCTTGGAATCTGTATAGATAAAAAAAGATAGTATTAACCAGCATTCATTTGATAGCAGAACCAATCCAGAAAAAAATTAAAGAAAAAAAAAAAACCCCCACAAACTATATAGCAGCTTCCTAGCAAAGCCTAATGACCATTTTCCATTTTAGTCTGTTTTCAGCACGTAAGCCCAGTACAGAGATGCTCCCAAAGGAGCAGACAGCCTGAATATTACTGAACACTCTGAACTTAGAGTGGCTTCTCCCACATTTACTATGGTCAACCACAACTCTTCCCCCGCCCCTCGCATCCTGCACTGAGAGCAGCGTCACAGTTGCTGGAAAGTTCCAGCTTTGTGGTCCTGTTAGCACCTCAATAGAGTTCATTAGTAAGAATTTGTTTCTTTCTCAAGATTTACTTTTTTCTAAAAACACACAATACACATTAAACATAAAGGTTATTTATCTAGTTGATTACCTGTTATCATTAGATGATAGGATCATAGAATCATTTAGGTTGGAAAAGACCTTTAAGATCAAGTTCAACCATTAACCTAGTGCTGCCAAAACCACCACTAAGCCATGTCATTAAGCTCCTCATAAGACTTGTTCTCTAGACCCCTGACCAGCTTCATTGCCCTTCTCTGGACACGCTCCAGCACCTCAATGTCTGTCTTGTAGTGAGGGGCCCAAAACTGAACACAGTACTCGAGGTGGGGCCTCACCAGTGCCGAGAACAGGGGGATGATTATTTCCCCAGTTCTGCTGGCTGCACTATTCCTGATACAAACTAGGACGCTGAACTTCCGAAGAGTTTATAGTCATCTATTGCAGCACTTTAAGTCCAAGTCATCCCACCATGTTTCTGTGATGGCAACTGTGTAATAGTTTTCATGTTGCACAATGGCATCAGCTCCTCCTGTTTGTTGCCCATGCTTGCGTGCATTGGTGTAGGTGCACATCAGTTGGGCTATTGATCCCACCATCTTTTCGGGGCGGGTAGGGAGAAGCCCTAATTCCTACATGACCATTCTTAGGCACTTCCGCGATTTCTAAAACATCAATAACCCTTGCATCTTTGCTGCCACATGGATCTCCATCTCCTACCTCCACTGAGTGGCAGACTGAAGGGCCTCACTAGCACACCATCCCTCAAACAGTGGTGTGCTGTGTGCTGCCCCCAGGCTTATCTCTAGCAAGCCTGGTTTTTATCCCTGCAGCAAACCAAATTTAGCAGTTATGTTCTTTTTTATAAAGAACAAAATTGAAAGTTAAAAAGTAATAGGAAAAACAAGTAGAAATCCAGAAAGAAAAAAAAAAACCAGCAAAAAGCCAAAACCACAAGGGCATTGTTTTCACATGATAGAAGTGTAAGCATGCCAGACACATGTCCTTTTGTGCCACCCCAAAACACAGAATGTTCTGAGAAATACGTTCTTCTCCTACAGAGCAGTGTATATTTTCTATAGCCCACTCCACTTTTTACAGCTGAAACTCCACACGGAGTTGAAAGGCTGCAGCATATATACTAGACATATTCATAAATGGGGCCGTGCAATTTACTAAACTTTTCTCCATTTCAACTGCAAGCAAATACAAATATAAAAAAATTCAAGTAAGCTCCAGCTTGAACTCAGCTTTGTTTTTGTCACCCAAAGAAACATGTTCAGCCTCTCCTTCATTCGCCGTACAATCCATTGAACTGAAACTAAAGGTCATTCCATGTTCTGTGCAGGGTTGTACTCCAAATCAAGACTTAGCATCTTTTAGGACAACTGCCTAGAAGATTACTTGAGAGTACCTTTCAGTTAAACCTGTTAGATTAAGCCCTTTGAAGTACTCAGTCATGGAAAGAAAAACAGCCGTTAAAGAGTTTTTTAATTGAATGCACAAGATAATAGAGCATCTAGGTACATTCTCCATGCCATTTACAGCCTGGGGAATGCCTGGGTGCCTGCAGCAGGGCTGACTGCATCTCATGGCAGAATAGCCTGTTGCTGCACTTCTGGAAGGCTCAGAGATTACATTTCAAGCCTCCTTTCTCAGTAGAACAGGTTGAGTGTTTTCTTTCTTTCACCTGTTTTCCAAACAAAATTCAGCAGAAACTGTGCATGACTGAACACATATATGATGGCAAGCTTATTCCAGCACTAGCATACCACAGAACAAGGT
>VZSF01002273.1:904193-917613 GCA_013398295.1 Chionis minor
TTTGTGGTCCTGTTAGCACCTCAATAGAGTTCATTAGTAAGAATTTGTTTCTTTCTCAAGATTTACTTTTTTCTAAAAACACACAATACACATTAAACATAAAGGTTATTTATCTAGTTGATTACCTGTTATCATTAGATGATAGGATCATAGAATCATTTAGGTTGGAAAAGACCTTTAAGATCAAGTTCAACCATTAACCTAGTGCTGCCAAAACCACCACTAAGCCATGTCATTAAGCTCCTCATAAGACTTGTTCTCTAGACCCCTGACCAGCTTCATTGCCCTTCTCTGGACACGCTCCAGCACCTCAATGTCTGTCTTGTAGTGAGGGGCCCAAAACTGAACACAGTACTCGAGGTGGGGCCTCACCAGTGCCGAGAACAGGGGGATGATTATTTCCCCAGTTCTGCTGGCTGCACTATTCCTGATACAAACTAGGACGCTGAACTTCCGAAGAGTTTATAGTCATCTATTGCAGCACTTTAAGTCCAAGTCATCCCACCATGTTTCTGTGATGGCAACTGTGTAATAGTTTTCATGTTGCACAATGGCATCAGCTCCTCCTGTTTGTTGCCCATGCTTGCGTGCATTGGTGTAGGTGCACATCAGTTGGGCTATTGATCCCACCATCTTTTCGGGGCGGGTAGGGAGAAGCCCTAATTCCTACATGACCATTCTTAGGCACTTCCGCGGTTTCTAAAACATCAATAACCCTTGCATCTTTGCTGCCACATGGATCTCCATCTCCTACCTCCACTGAGTGGCAGACTGAAGGGCCTCACTAGCACACCATCCCTCAAACAGTGGTGTGCTGTGTGCTGCCCCCAGGCTTATCTCTAGCAAGCCTGGTTTTTATCCCTGCAGCAAACCAAATTTAGCAGTTATGTTCTTTTTTATAAAGAACAAAATTGAAAGTTAAAAAGTAATAGGAAAAACAAGTAGAAATCCAGAAAGAAAAAAAAAAACCAGCAAAAAGCCAAAACCACAAGGGCATTGTTTTCACATGATAGAAGTGTAAGCATGCCAGACACATGTCCTTTTGTGCCACCCCAAAACACAGAATGTTCTGAGAAATACGTTCTTCTCCTACAGAGCAGTGTATATTTTCTATAGCCCACTCCACTTTTTACAGCTGAAACTCCACACGGAGTTGAAAGGCTGCAGCATATATACTAGACATATTCATAAATGGGGCCGTGCAATTTACTAAACTTTTCTCCATTTCAACTGCAAGCAAATACAAATATAAAAAAATTCAAGTAAGCTCCAGCTTGAACTCAGCTTTGTTTTTGTCACCCAAAGAAACATGTTCAGCCTCTCCTTCATTCGCCGTACAATCCATTGAACTGAAACTAAAGGTCATTCCATGTTCTGTGCAGGGTTGTACTCCAAATCAAGACTTAGCATCTTTTAGGACAACTGCCTAGAAGATTACTTGAGAGTACCTTTCAGTTAAACCTGTTAGATTAAGCCCTTTGAAGTACTCAGTCATGGAAAGAAAAACAGCCGTTAAAGAGTTTTTTAATTGAATGCACAAGATAATAGAGCATCTAGGTACATTCTCCATGCCATTTACAGCCTGGGGAATGCCTGGGTGCCTGCAGCAGGGCTGACTGCATCTCATGGCAGAATAGCCTGTTGCTGCACTTCTGGAAGGCTCAGAGATTACATTTCAAGCCTCCTTTCTCAGTAGAACAGGTTGAGTGTTTTCTTTCTTTCACCTGTTTTCCAAACAAAATTCAGCAGAAACTGTGCATGACTGAACACATATATGATGGCAAGCTTATTCCAGCACTAGCATACCACAGAACAAGGTTAGTAAGTAATTACAAATAGGGATGCTATGATCATCTCCACATGATATAGCTATTTACTCTTTATAACTGTGATAACATGGAGGCCTCTGTCACATCTATGCCTGGAGAAACAGGTACTGTAGAAACACAGGACTAGACACAGTGTCTATTCCCAAGACCTTCAAAACTTTGACAAATCTGGCATGAGTATGAAAAGCAGGCAAGAAATAAAAGAGAAGAAAAAAAGAGTAAACCCACTCAGTTACATAAATTAATATTTCACAATAAAATAACAGTTAGAGAGTACAGAGAAGTCTAGCACGAGCCACAGCACGTTGATCTATTTCTTAATTTCAGTTGGGAAGAAAAAAATAGCATTTTTGAATGCCATTTACTCCTCCTTCCAGAAATTGTTTTCCACCACTCTGCAGAAGGGCAGACATGCACTGCAAAGGGCAGTTGCTTCCATCTCTACTCTGTATGCCTGCACGACAGGAAAGCAAGGACAGGCCTCATCTAGCAAAGCATTTGTTAAAATACTAATTCACAGAAACAGTTACTTTTCGTCATTTATGTTTGTTTAGCATTTATGAAAAGCTTTTCTGTTCTTTTTTTCCCCCCCTTAGCTGCACAGGAGGGGTACATTTGCCTATAGGTACAGTCTTGACTGGGATCATTAGCTGATGTAAGCAAAAACACCCCTAAATGTTTAAGCACCATTGCTTGGGTTCCCTTACACCTAGGCAAAGTTATTGTTATTCAAAAATTAAGTGTTTTCTGCTAGAGGAGAGAATTTCTTTTCCAAGAAAGTGTTAACAATCTGTTACAAATCTGGCCTAATGGCAAGAGAGTCCACAACTTTTTTTCCCCCCACATCCAAAAGAACCATAAAACCCCTCTGCCACACACAACCCTTCATGCCATATATGAAATACAGCCACAAATCTAATGAGAAAAGTGCGTCTAAAAATCATAGACCACAGTTCAGCTTTGGACTCTTCCCCCATATGGGACTCCTAGCTTTGGAGAGCTGTACCTTAAGGACACCAGCTCTTGTTCTCTGACCTCCATCCACCTCATGGGCTGCAAAAGCTGCCCAGAGCACTCAAGGACCATCTCTCCCACCCTCCCCAAATCCCTTCACTGGGTTTTCACTTCACTGTGCCTTCCTCAGCCTTTCCCTTCCTCCCACATCGCTGAAGCCTCCCTGGCCCCTGCTACCCAGGCAGGGGTTGACTTGGGGAAGGAGGGTGTTACATGGAGCAGCTGTGCCATATGAGCATATAAACACTGAGGAACTGGATAATGTTACAGGGAACTCTGCCATTGAAAAATAAAAAACAGGTGGGTGGTTTGATACCAAAGCAGAGATCTTGTTTGTCTCCTTCAGTAATTTGGAGCACAGGAGAGAAACGTGCATGATTTTGCAAGGAAAAAAAATTTAAAAAAAAAAAAATCAGAGTTTACACAGAGAGTATAAGTAGTCCTTACAAACTGCTTGTGAGAAGGAGCCTTCTACAGGGAAACCTGTTATATTCTTCTATAATTGAGAGCTGTTACTACTGAATGAGCTTTATACAGAGAGATTCACATTTTCCTCTGGCTCAAGTGATTTTTGATAATCTGGGATTAGAAAAAGAATAGCTAGAGCAGAGGCAAAAAAAAATAAACCAAACCAAACCCAAACCAAAAACCACGAAGGCTTTCAGAAAAAATAAATTGATAAAAATCACAGGCAAAATCCTGATTCTGCTGAGGTCAAAGGCAAAATTCCACTGGAAATTGATTTTGCTTGAAGATCAAAAGTCAACATCTGCTCTATTTAGTGTTGCATTATGGAGAAAGATAGTTGTTCATTTGCTGTGTGCTTGAGAGGCCTTGCTGAATGCTTAGAGCATGTCTGTATACTCTCCTATAAATGTATACAAATAAAGCTATTCTGTATTTACACAGATTTTCTCACACTTCTGTATACTTTTTATATATATATGGATGTGTAGATACACAGAATTTTAATATACCCTTACATTTCAGGGTGGGTGTGTATAAGTTTTTGAACCACAAAATTCTTTTTTCATCAATTGTTCCCCCCATTTTTTACTTCTGTCTTATGCATTTACTTGCCAGTGTTATCAAGTGACAACAGCCTGACAGTGTTTTCTTAAAAGTTACAAGCTATAATAACATTTTGACTTTTTTTCCCCAAAAAGGAAGACACAAAAGGAAAATAGAACATCATTAATGCTGTATCATACTTGCAGTCCCTGAAAATATCTCAAGTGACCCCCCAAAAAAAACGTATCTCCTTACATCAAGTGGATGTAATTTTCCATTTTCAATTCCTGTACACATTCACAGCTTGGACTGCCTAATGATACTGTATGTAAGCCTAACCCAAACGCATCTATCCAATCTAATGTCTTGTTTGTGGTAGTAAAGGACCGCCTTATTAGGTCAGGAAATCAAAATGTGTAAGTTTTGACACATAGTTATAATCAAGCATAAAAAAATACTTATCTGTTGCAAAGGTTAAAAAAAAAATCTGTTGCAAGCTGGGGATGACAAGTGTTAGTGAGCCATTACTGCACTGCCCACTGTAATCTGTCTGTTAACTAATACTTACATATATATATATATAAAAAATAACTCTCTGGAGTCAGGAGTACTAGACCTAAAATTTAAGTTGCAACAAAGATCTGTTAGATCCTAATTCTCTCCAAAATTACTTCACCATTGTAATTATATGCATTGTGACTCAGTTTCTCTGGAACATTCAAGGACTGTTATTACTGTAGCAGTATGATGACTACTTGGTTGAATGGAGATAAAAAGCAGTTTCTGCCCTGGAAGACCATATTTATTGAATTTAAACTGTACGCATGTGAACTAAAGATATTATCAGATACAGCATAACGTACTGAAGCTTGTCCAATTGTCAGCTGGCATTGTGATAAAGTAAAAGAGACATTATTAAATCCTTATCTCCATGCAAGCCCACTCTGAAAGACCAGTCGGACTTCCTAGGGTACTGAACTACCAAAAAAAAGCCAGCCTTATCTACGTACAACTGTCAGAAAACCATAAGACTTTCAAGTCTTCCAAATATTGTCTGCTGGATGTAATGATTTCCGATAATCTTTTAAACCAGTTTCACTGAGTTTTATAATACTGATTTGCTGTGAATTAATGTTTGCATGGAGCTGGATAATGTCATAATTAGGCAAGCTATATAGTAAGAATTATTGCAAGATATTCCAGCCCCTGCTTTCCCTTGCAAGGCTCTTCTGTTGCCACATGCCTCCTCGGGGGCAGCAGAGGTCTCCAGCAGAGTTCCCCAGACTTCTGCGGGGCAGTCCTTCCTGTCGGTCTCTTCTTCCGCACCACATTTTCATCCTTAACTTTTGAACCAGATACATTTATTTTTCCCTTTCACCACTACCAAGGAGCATCTGGGGCAGCTTTTAAGTAAAACCACCACCTCAGCCTCCTCACTCCTCAAAAAAAATCTGTACTGCTCCATCCTTCACACGCTGCCCCTCAGAAGCGCTGCTTTCCTTTGCCTAGTTTCTTATGACAACTAAGATTTGGACACTCTCAGACTACGTCAGGGTTTGCTTTTAATTGAATGGCCTTGGAATTTTAAAACAGGTGCCTGACGAAGATGGGCTGGGCTCATGCTGTATACATCCTTGCGAAGCCATGAAGTCTGGACCTTATTACCAGAACTCCCTGTACCACTCAGGAAAGACAAGTGAGCTGTAAATCAAGCACACTTGAATCAAGGAAAACACATCAGATTTTTTCCTTACCTTCAGTGTATAACTTTTTTCCTGTATTTCTTTGGAAGTACAGAACACTTAATTCCTTTCCTGATTTTTGACCTTTGTTTTTCCTCCTTATCTACTGATTTTATTCACTTGCCTGAAAGTCCTGTTTATTTTATATTCCCATTGTATGGTCTGTCTCTACATAAGTAAAAATGAGCTTGCCTACAAGAAAATTAGAGCTAACATTTCTATTCTGTTTTTACTAAGTCTTATTCAGTCAAAATTAATTATTAAAGGAGGAAAAAGATACTATTGTAACAGCAAACCCATCTGTTTACATTCAGGAAATGTCCATTTGCTTCAGAATATATTCTGGTTTTCATTGACCAGCACTATTACTCTGATCCCACAACTATATGCTGTGCCAAGAAAGTAAAAAAACCAACAAGAAACCAACCAACAAACCCCCAAACCCAAAGTTAAACATCCGAAAAGTAATGAGTAGCACATCTCCAGCAGCACATTACTGACCCATTCTGGAGCACTCATTTGGTACCAAATCATAACTTGTTTTCCACATTTTTTTCCTGCATTGTCTCACTCAAGTACAAAGCCCCATATTGCCTGGCTTGTGAAATCTTACATGATCACATTTACAGCAATAGCTCCAGTCTGCAGTGAAACAAAACCTTAACATACATCTCACTAATAGAGCTTAATTCAATTAAACTGCCCATTAAGATTAGTGTAAATTGCATTGCGCTCTCAGACTTCCTGATAATTGTTTGACAGACCAATAAATACGGGGTTTCCAAACAGGATGAGTTATGGTGCTCAAATACTGTCTCCACTGCTCCACTCCCTTACTCCTCACCTCCAAAACGTCACCAGGATTACACAATAATTCGCTTTAGAATGCTTTTAAGAGATTTGCTGGTTTGATCCCAATTATAACTGAGTCTGCATACAGAAGGCAAGTTGGAAATGTCCATTATAATACAAACTGACATAATATCCAAGATGTGGATTGGAAAATATACTAAAATAGTCATCACTTCAGTTGCAACTACACAAGAAGTAATGCAGATACTGGACTTGAATACAAGCTCAGAAAGGTTAATGAAAGAACACAAATCTGGAAGCGAATCTGCATTATTCAGGGGTTTTAATCTTTAAATAAAAAGTAATAATAGAATGATAAAAGTAGGCTTTCTCTTCTTACTTTTCCTATCTTTTTTTACCTATCCAGAGAATGGGAACAGCTATTTAATAGTGCAAGAAAATAGGTGAGTTGAAATATCAAACAATGGTTTTACTTAAGAGTTTTAGCAAAATGGCTACTCACAATTCATTGAATATTTAAAAATAAATGATGTGTAAGGAATGATGCAAATAGTAATGAATTCAGTGTTTTTTCATAATTATTGAGATTTTGATCCTATACTGTGGAAGCCAATAGGGAGTTTTATTAATAAAAATCAATATGAACTTGGGTCAAACTTTCTTCTGTTTGCAGTCTCCTTTCAGAGACATGTTTGGAATACAGTAATTGGTATTTATTTAAAACAGACCAACATACAGATAGATAAGATTGCCTCATGCAGTATTTTCAAGTTGTCTCTACATTTTCAGATTAACTGATTATGAGACTAATAAAACTCAATTTTTTCTGGTTTTCCAGACAAGTCCTTTTCTTTTTTCCCCCCACATACAGCAGTAGCATAGTAATGGTATTTTCTAAGTGGAATTGCAGAGATCAGAGCCTTTTAAAACAGACACATCTCAAGTGACATGGGGATTTCACCTTTATTCACATGATGGAGGCATAACGTAAGAAAAAAATGTAATCAACCCCAAGGATGAACAAATTCAAGCTCTGATCATATGACTGGATAAACACATGACAAGGACTGACTGAAGTTTTAATCACGCAATGTGGAAAAATAATCAGGCAAAAACCGGAACAGATTCATTATTCTGAAGAGTGAAAGTCAACTTTAAAATTACAGGCTGGGCACCCCTGGCCTATCTGAACTTCATTCATGGCAAAAGACAAAGTTGGAAACCCATTCTATTTTGACCATTTTTGATTGCTTGCTATTTTATCTAGGTCCTTAAGAGAAGGTTAAGAGGAAATTACTAACTGAAAATATCAGTGTTGAAAGAAATCAGTAATAACTCTCAATCCATAAAAAAAAGTTTATAATGATAGCAAGAGGAAGCTGGACAAGTTCAGAATAGCAACTGCAAATTTTTAGGTGTGAAAAATGCCAAACAAATATTTCAAAGATCTGGAGAGAACACCAGTACTAAAGTGGACTTTGATTCCTGTCCTTACCTCTCTGCATATATAACGAATTAACAGAATAGTGATTACATAGCTCCTAAATAACCTAAGATTAAAAGAGGTCCATTTACTCTTCAGGTTGAATTTAACTGTATTTTAAAAAGCCTCCGTTTGAGACATGTTCCCGGGTCTAGATTAAGAACCAGCAATTGGGGGTTGCTAAACTCATATAAGTACATTTAAAAATAGAAAGATAGCCAAATATCATAAGCTTAAGACTTTACTATGAGACTTTTTTAATGGCGTATTTCTAATGATATCATCTTTGTCAAGCATTTCTTACTCTTGGATGTATCTTTATGAATCCTCTACAAAATGCGGTAATGATTCAGCCAACACGACTGCTAAGATGAATCCCACACACAGCGTACAATTAAGATCAGCAAATAAACAGAAGGAGCTCCAGTTTCATGGTCATTTTGAGCTTAAAGTTCAATATACGTGCAAATAATTGTACAATTGGAATTTAAGATATGCCTACAATGACTTGGGGTTTTTTTAAAGTATGAACTGTAAAGTATGAACATTATCTAAATGGGGCCTACAGGAAAGATGGGGAGGAACTTTTTATCAAGGAGTGTAGCAATAGGATAAGGGGTAATGGTTTTAAACTGGAAGAGGGTTGATTTAGACATTAGGAAAAAATTTTTTGCTCTGAGGGTGGTGAGGCACTGGAACAGGTTGCCCAGGGAACTTGTGGAGGCCCCATCCCTAGAAGAGTTCAAGGCCAGGTTGGATGAGGCTTTGCACAACCAGGTCTAGGGGGAAGTGTCCCTGCCCACGGCAGGGGTGGTTGGTACTAGATGATCTTCAAGGTCCCTTCCAACCTAAACCATTCTATGATTCTATAAACTGTTTACTTCTCTCTCCAGCTCTACAGGCAGTTTTGCAAACCATCTTTAAATAAGTAGAAAGCAAGCAGAGCTAGCTATAAGACAACTTGATAAATTGTTAATCAGACACAAACATTTCAGAGTTGGTTTGGTCTTTTTTTTTTTTTCCTCTTTTCATTGATCTACAATAACAAGAACGCCTAAAGCTAAAGAGGGCAATCTTATATTTTATTCTTTAAAAACAAGATGAGATTCTAGCAGTGAATGGACACATAAATCTTCGCTACTAAGTAGGTCAAAAAGGTGTGAAGAAAGTTTCCAGTCACAACCACTGCAATGCTGACATACTGCTCCAACCAGCTCCTTGGTTTTGACTTTCCTGCTTGAAAGCTGTACTGAGGAGTAATAAAATAAAGTATTTGCTCTCCTTTTCTGGGTTTTTTTTGTTTGCTTGCTTGTTTTGTTGGGGGGTTTTTTTGGTTGGGTTTTTTTTTGCCTCTGTCCTACTCTTCAGCAGCTATTTTTTTCCTCCTTCCCTTGCTGTGGAAGGATGGTGGAGGGGGTCAGGGTGCAGGAGCAGGTGCTGAGAAGAGGTAGACCAGTGTGGGCACAGGGGGCAACTCCGTGCTCTGCTTCCACTGCTGCTGGCTCCGATGGCCATGGGGTTTCTCCATTTCATACCTGCATTGGCACAAGCAGGGTAGAGATTGGTGACTGTCAAGAAATGCTCTAATTTGGTGGAACAGGAATTGATCATTAATGTACTCACGCAGGCTGCTTGCCTTGTTACCTCAATTAGCACAGCGTCAGAGTGCCCAGGCAGACTAATGAATAGCATAATTGCACAGATCCCACCCTCAAAGAAATACTCTTCCCAATTTCAGTATATCTTTTGCCTTCTAACTTGTACATGAACCACAGGTTATCACTCTCTGTAAAACAAAGACTCAGCTGTGTCCTTGTACTCTGTACGCAGTGCTCTGTGCTGACATCGAATGACAAATGGAAAAGAGAATGTCATTTTAACTAGAAACAAATTTCCTGAAAGATCTCCAAGAATACCAAATTATGCCCTCCTAAGTAGATCAATGCTTAGCATACTGTAGCTGTCAAAAATCCCACCCATTTCTGGACAAGACTTACCAGAGTAAACACAGCAGACATTAAAGAATATTAGCATCTAAAAGCTTCTCTCTTCCCAAGAGCTATCGAGCATTGACCAAGAAGAGGGGGAAAAAAAAAAGTAGACACTGACAGCTCACTTTCTTCTTCAAACTAGGGTATATATTAAAGAGGTTTTTAAGCACCTTCGGCAGACTGTCAGCATTAACTGACTTTCAGTACTTCCCTTAAAAAATGAGAGGGCAAAAACCTGCTGTTCCTCTCTATAAAGTCCGACTGCTTAGTCCTGAAGAGAACGGATGGGTAGTAGCTAATTTATTTATGTTTTTATTGGAATTAAACTGGTATCTTCCTAAGTAATTTTTGTGAAACAGCAATATGTAGACCTATGAAAATAAAAAGGTTCAGTTAATTCAGCCACAGTCTGCTTTCTCCTTGCTAGCAGAGGCTGGAGCACCTTTGAACTTGGAAGCTCTCCTATCTCTCAAACCTTGTTGAAACAGCTGCACTTCCACAAAAATTTGTGTTTTAAGAACCAGAGGAAAAATAACTCTTTTCATATTGGTGATTTTCTTTTAAAGCCAGCTTGCTTTACTTTTTTTTCCTTCATAAGCCACTTAGCCTTGGGCTAATGTTGCCATAGTGTAATTTTTTTTTTCTTATTAGGACAAACCACTGTACCAGGCAAGGAAAGCAGAAAAAAGTATGTGCAAAGCTCTGTATCAATGTTTTTAAGCAGATATTTGCAACACAGTTAGAAATTTTTGAAATATTTTGATTCCTTAATTTGTATCTTCTTAAACATTCGTAATATTTCATATTTAAATATATTTGCTTGAGATCCATTTGATAGGAGTGACTTACTGAACACTGACATAGCAAATATTCTAAGGCTACCTTTACCAATAAGAAAATGCTTATTGGTCCTGTATGAGCGATAGAAATAAAGACAGATAAACGACTATGCTGACACATAAACTAACTGCAAAAATCTAAAAAGCCCCCACTTCCGGGATACCAAAAGGTAAATGAGAACAGCATTAACTTGGCTTTTCTGTCTCTTCTGTATATCACCAGAATCAAAGGGAACGTGAGATTAAAGTTACAACTTAGTTTTAACTGTTTTATTATAGTGCATACAGGACGTGACATACATTTAGAAGAAACCTGAATTTACAATATCTACAGTCTTATATTTCAGTTGCAGATATGGCACTATCTAAAGTTATTTCTGCACTTCATTTTTCTTATTGAATTTGTTTTGTTATATAGCCTCGGTTTTAGGCTTTCAAATATAGCGGTAAATGGAAAATGGAACAAAATGGATCATGAGTTTGCAAAAAGAAGATTGCACTAGATTAACCTGATATCCTCCTCTGAAAAGATAACTGAACTTCTAGACAAAGAAATGAAATGGATTTAGTCTCTCTGAAAGTCAGCATTTGACAGTGCCTCAAGTACCTAAGCTCTGGCAGACTAGAATTCACCAGCAGAAGGCAGCTACAAAAAAGGCAAGTTCAATGGAAGTCAAGCTTAAGAAAAATAGGAATTCATTAAAGAATCACAAGGCTAGTAAGAACAAGGGGAAGTGTCAATTAGTGTGATGAAAGGGAATCAGTTGCTGATAGTCACGTTACTTGAGTGGTTTTTTAAAAAATGGTCCTGTGACAGAAGGCATTAATGACCTTTGCAGAAACACTTTATGCCAAAGAAGTCAAATGATGACAAAAAAAGAAGTTGAGCCTCACTGTCAAGACACAGAGAGAGAGATTGAAATATCAGACACAAAAGAGCTGGGTAATGTTCAACACCACGTTAATAGAAACAGACTGAAATTCAGTAGCAGAAAAATGAATAAAAGAATATGGAACTTCTGCTATATGCTGTGGAGTCAAGAATTATTTGAGTGCCCCAAGGACAGGCCCAGACTTACCAATGGAATGTAGTTACAAAAAATAAAAAAAATTAATTTCAGATAGAGCAATATTATTATCATTAGCAATTAGGCTGCTTCCAATATAACAACTGTTTCCCATGAAACAGCAACAGTAGGCTTAATTAGCAACTCCCCATTCCTCCCAGAACATCTTCACTACTTTCACACTGGACTCTGCTACCTTCCCATAATTGATCTCTAATTCTATAGACTGACAATCACAATTTCAGCAAACCTAGTGCCCATCTATATGTGTATGTCCACTTACACAATTATAGAGATGCACAGATTTAACAGGACTGCAGAGAACCCTAGAGCGTGTGTGTATAAGGAAAAAAGCTTATGCTTTTTCCTTACAAAAGGAGCTGCAAATGTTACCCAGTCAACAGATACCACAGAACATAAAAAGTCTCTCCAAGATACATGCCACAACACAGATTAGTTTGTGATATGCTGCTTACAATATATGTCAGCATGTGAAAAACAGCTGAAACAGTGAATTGGTAGATCCAAAATCAACTACTGCTTTCCAAATATATTAACACCTAGGCCATATTCCTTTAAAATATGTAATTATTGACTTTCCAGATGTAAAAACGAATTAAGAAATCCTATCTTCAACTTCAGTTTGTAGACAACTGTTCTAAATAGCATTTCATTCAGGATTTTAATGGCCTTGTCAAACATTTCTCAGTTTATTAATGTCCCTCATGCCTAAAGTAATCTCCCTCAGTTTTCCCCTGCTTTAGTTTGCCCTAGCAAGAAGCTACAGTGATCACAAGACAATCTTGTACACATACACCATAGTCAATGCTATTAATAAGTGTCTATGTTCAGGTTTGTTTTTTTTTTTTATAAAATAGAATACTCTCTACTTTTGCTATCATTCCTACACAGTTTGTGTCAGCCCTGCTCTCTCCAGTCCAATAAATCTTTTTTTAAAAAAACCTAGAACTCTTTTGCCTTTACCATAGATCATCAAAGGGTTTTATTGTGGCCCTATCAGATATTATGAACTTATTCTACAGACCCACTTTATTTCTAAAGCTTCTAGCTATGTTCTCTCTCTTTTACTCCCCTAACATAACTGAAGTATTAGGATAATACAGGCATGTATTCCTACCATTGTTAAAATTAAATAAGACTTACTTCTGTCTTCACAGACACCTATGAAATGCCCTGCCCACATGTTGGTTCAAGAGAGCAGAACTTCCATAAAACCAGACTACAACACCTTGCAAGCTCAAGCCCCTCACTCACAATCAAGCCTTTAAATAAGGACAGTAATGTCCTGGGTAGTGAGATTGCCTGCACCTGAGAGCTCACTTACACTTACTTGGGCACTTACACATCTCTCTAAGTGTACTTATTTCCTTTTTTTTAATCCTTTAGATTTTAGTAGTCTGCATACATTTAGTGGATTCAGATTTGTAGGTTAGTAGTGAGGTAAGTGACTAGATCTCAAATCTTTTGGTTTTGAGCACACTGGTTGTATTTACAGGCTGTTATACTTTCTGCCAAAAAGTTTCCAACTTAGTTTCCAGCGTGTTTTCAGTGATGTAGCATCTATCTTTGCTGTCATGCACTTTTATGACAGAAACATGCTTTTTTTTTTT